>JAAOAN010000467.1:0-37758 GCA_013396205.1 Fusarium mundagurra | reverse complement strand
TTTTTTTTTTTTTTTTTTTTTTTTTATTTTTTTTTTTTTTTTTTTTTTTTTTTTTTTTTTTTTTGCGATTTTATAAGAAGTGCTGGATTAAATCTCGATGAATTGACATTACAACAGTGATGACCCGCCATGATTGGCTGCTCGGCTACTGGATTGAGGAGAAGCCGATGAAGGGCGTGTGTGACAAGGTCCTGCCTGCATCACCATTCACCTTCATTCAGTGAAGCCACTCGGCATTCTAGACCTACGTGCACTTGTTATTCTTGGTTCAGACTTCTGTTGCCGATTAATCAGATTTCACTACCTTTCACACCCAAGGCGATTACTCCGTCACATCCCGCCATCATGCCGACACCGGAGCAAGCCTCAGAATTGAGCAACATCTGTATACCTGATGAAAACAAGGCCTCGCAAAGCATTGACCGAACTAGCTACTCTTCAATTGATGTTTTGAAGGAGGTCTGGACAGGTCTTGGTCTACCCGAAACCTCCTTGACAGCTGTCAGGCTTCCTGGTAAAGAAGGCCCTGCCCTTCCTTCGTCATTCAAGATCGGAATCCTCGGACAAGCTTCTATCGCGCTGTCTGCGCTGGCAGCTGCTCAGGTTCATACATTACGGAACAAGACCCCCGTTCCTACAGTCACGGTGCCGCTTGAGCATGCAGTCGTGGAGTACAAATGTGAAAGACTGTATACCGTTTCCGACGAGCTTGCTCCTTCATCAGGGGGCGCTATCGGTGGCTTGCATAAGACCTCAGATGGTTATGTCCGAATCCATGATGGATTTCCAAACCATGTTCAAGGTACCCTTGACTTGCTTGGCTTGAAAGCCGGTGCGACTCGACAGCAGGTGTCTGAGCAGACTGCGGATTGGGCTAGTATCGACTTGGAGAACTGCGGAACAGCAGACGGTAAGGTGGCGATATATGCACTGCGCTCATATCGTCAGTGGGATAAGCTCCCTCAGTCGAGGGCCATCAGCAACTTCCCTATTACCATCAAGCAGCTGTCCAAGTCATCCCCGACAGGCCTGCCAAGCAGGATGCAGCCGGGTAGTCACAAGTGCCTTCAGGGTCTTCGGGTTATAGAGATGAGTCGAGTGGTTGCAGCACCGCTATGTGGCAAGACCCTGGCAGCCCATGGAGCTGAGGTTATCTGGGTGACTTCGCCAAACCTTCCAGATCTGCCGAGGGTTGACCGAGAATTTGGCCGCGGGAAAAAGACCGTCCAACTCGACATACACAACTCAGAAGATCGAAAGCAACTTCTCGACCTTATTAAGGACTGCGATGTGTTCATTCAAGGTTACCGACCTGGGAGTCTTGCTTCATACGGGCTGTCCCAAGATGATTTGAGAAACATCAACCCAAATATCATCGTAGCCAACATGTCCGCTTTTGGCCCTGAGGGACCATGGTCAGGCCGTCGTGGATTCGATTCGCTTGTGCAGACATGTTCTGGCATGAATGTCTCTGAAGCTGAGCACGCTGGAAAGGGTGAATCTGCTCGCCCGACACCTTGCCAGGCCCTCGATCATTCAGGCGGATACATGCTTGCAGTTGGCGTTATGGCTGCTGTGTATCACCTTGCTGTCAAAGGGGGTTCGTGGAGGGTGGATGTTTCGTTGGCGGGCATGATGAAGTATTTGAGGAGCCTGGGACAATATCCTGGTGCCAGTGGGTTTGAAGCGGAGGACTTTGAAAAGCCTGAAGATGTGCCTGAGGAGTATTTCGAGGTCCAGGAGACGGGGTTCGGCACCATGAAGTCCATCAGACACAGTGCTACTATTGAGGGTCTCGAGGTTGGCTGGCATATCATGCCAAAGCCACTTGGCTCCGACAAGCCGGCGTGGGATTAGAATAGTATCGCCACTTACTCATTACTCCAGAACATTTGGGAAAGCGTTTTCACCTTATCATGCGTAGTGCGTTGCTTCGCTCCATTGATTGCCGCATGTGTATTCGCGACAGATGTCAATGAAGGAAGGACTCTTCGCGGGAGAAAACCTACATCTGGCCATTAGCATTGCACTTCATTGAAAGTTCCTCAATAGTGCATTGTAGCGTAATGCCTTGCCCATGGTTCGACCTTATCTGACCGAGGCTATTGGTCGCAGAAACGATAACCCCATCCAAAATAGCGGTGCGTATCACTCCAAGGGAGTCTAAACTTTCAGCGGAACAGCCACGTAATTTGAGACAATCCACAAACAAAAAGACATGGCTTCCCTCTTGTTGACACTTTGTCTCAGATTCATTCTCTCGACTTAGTCATTCTTTTATGCCTTTGGGCAGATTACATTCTTTCCTATCAATCATTATGGTTAAATCGAAGGGCATTGTGGCTGCTCTGGCCTACCTCAGCATCGTTGGCGTCAGCGGTAGCCCATGCAAGCCGCATACCACGATTGACACAATTGAGACAGCTTCTTCTGTTACCTCTCAGTTGACAGTGTCAGGATCTTCCACCATACTGCCTACTGAAACAAGATCAGCTACGGAGCCCGGTGTCTTCATCGAGTCAACTGCTACCACCGACACTACGACTGCTATTGAGTCTTCAATGACCGCATTCTCTTCAACAATCGAGACAACAACTACTACTGCAGCCACCACGGCTTCCGCTGCTGCTGAGATCCCTTGCGCCAACCAAATCTATCGTGGCAACGCTTTAAGCCGTGGTTACATAACAACTGAAGCCACCAGTGAGCAGGAATGCTGGGAGAACTGTGTTGATGACGAGAACTGCAACTCTTGGTTCTACCTTACAGCAGGTGCTTGCAACCTCTATACAAATACCTTGCCTCAGTTCAGCGCTCCTTCTAACGAAGAGGGTCTCCTGATTGGATCGCGCAACTGCTCTCCTAGAGACTATGAAGAGTGTAACGACAACGTTGGCTTTGGTTGGATCCATAAACAGCCTGATGAGCATACCAGCAATGTCGTACTTGAAGCCAACTGTGCCCATTTGTGCATGAAGAATGCCATCTGCGATGTTTGGCAATACGACAGTCTCTCACAGACTTGCAACATGTTCTCCGGATCCTTTTCCGATATAGCCACTTTAGACTCTGAAGGCACAGCAATCGGCAGAAAGATGCTCATCGGTGCGCGGAGCTGCTCTTCTGACTTCTTTAAACCTGTGCTTGGGGCATGTAATGGCGAGATGGCATGGGGTAACAATTGGCCTCAACCTTACAGATCTTTCAATCAGTACAACACTGTTGCTACATGTGCGCGAGCCTGCTCGATCGACCCCATGTGCTTGTCCTGGTATGTTTGGGATGGCCAAGGGGATTGTGAATTCTCGCAACTTGCTCTCTGGAAAGATCCAACCGATATCGCTACTGCGGGCTCTCGAAACTGTGGTGTTCCATGAGGTCTTCTAGTAATTCTCTGACTCTTGACACGGGGAATTGGTTGAGATAAAGGTTCTTATTCGTAGGCATGCTTTTTTTATAGTGATGCCTTTCTATATACTATACTGTATTTATTATACAATTTTAATTCAGTATCCTCATCGCCGCAAAGAGGATCAAGACAGGCGCCCATTAAATACACGTGGGGGCTTGGTCTTGTTCGTGGAAGAGCGGTTTGGAAAAGATATCGGATCATCTGGTATAGATCCTTGTGTGATAATCAGTTGTGATCTAGATATTGGATAAGGAGGGATAACGCCTCTGCGGGCTTCGCAGTATTTGGGGGCCTAAATAGCGCATAATTGGAGGAAGGCCGCAATCAGGAACAGCGCATACCCAGTATAGAATCGAAAGATAAGAAAAGGCACCACAGCAGCATTCGATCATTAGTAAGATTCGATATCCGAATTGGGGCTGTGTTCGGATCCTTCATCTCGGACTCTTTTCGCATTCTTATAACTATTCTTACTACCTGCGAGTGCGAGAAAACTGTCCCTTGGTGTGACTAATGGTGATTCACCTTCTATTTTAGCCGTTTTTTCCTCAGATCTTACTGGGCCAGCAGCAGGACAGGGGTTCTGCATCGCCTCCTCCCGCTGCAGTACATCGTAGCATTGCCAACCTTGATTTTCTCGCCTAAAAGGCGCGTGCATTTACGGTTTCATTAGCACCATTTTATCAGGATCTAGAATTCGCGGCAATGCAATGATACGTCACATTTTAACGCTCGGCTTCTAGGGCTTGGTCAAACTCTAACCTCAATTCAGCGGATCAATAATATTCCATATATATAGTCTGCATGTCTTAGCATTCCCAATTTGTCTTTGGGAAAGCTGGAATGAGCATTAGTTGATTCCCTCGGCATTTCTTCAGTCATGGTCAACACTGGAAAGCCTAGCCGTGGGTGCGCAACCTGCAAGAAACGGAAAATAAAGGTGAACATATATAGACCGATATCTCAACTTTATTGATAGCATCTCTAACACGAAGCAGTGCGATGAACTAACACCATCTTGCACGCAGTGCAAAACGGCTGGTTGGGTATGTCCAGGGCCATCAGAGGGTAAAATGTTCTTCCGCAATCAAACCACTGCAGATCTTGCCAGAAAGAATGCGGGGGCGCTCAGTACAGCATCATCAAGCTCTGCAGTGGTCCCAGACTCTGAAGTATGGAAACGACCTGTATCTCCCCCAGCACGGGACAGAGCTACTACTTTCTTTATGAGGCAGTACGTTTTTGATATGGCTAGTGCAGGAGGAACTTTGCCTTTAAGGGACAACCATGAGTTTCTTCCAGGGCTCATACGCAATCAACAGTCTTCTTTCGGGCTTCTCAGCACAACAGTAGCAGCTGCGGGGTTCGCTGCTCTTTCTAATGCCGGCAACGTGTCAGAATGGCGGTCAGAAGCATTCCGTCTTTATGATAGTGCCATTCGTCAGTTGCAGATTGCCCTGCAGGATCCTGTTCAGAGAGTATCTGATGAAACGCTTGGTGCAGTATTGCTCATGGGGACCTTCGAGGTGCGGCCTCGCTTATCGAAAACTCGAATTTTACGTACTAATTCGTACTAGACTATTGCTTTTGCAGACACTGGCTCACTGAAAGCGTTCAGCCAACACATTATCGCTGCAGCAAGATGCATCGAAATGCGTGGGCCAGCCCAGTTCCAGACCGTGGTTGGCTTGAAGATGTTCATGCAGATGCGGCGCATCATGGTAAGACGGGTTTCCGCTTGTGGGCTGCAGCTACTGACCCAGCACTAGATCACGACATGCCACCAGCTGCAGGAACCCATACCATTTGAGATCTCAAAATGGTCGAGCTGGGCCGAGAGAAGCCAGAACAGCGACCTTGTCCCGGTCAATCGCTTTTCCGAGATCAACGAGGTCTTAGCTAGTGTCCGCGCCGAGCTCAAGTACCAACGTATCACGGACCCAGCGGTGATTTCTGACAGGCTTCTCGAGATCGATAAGCTTTTCGAGGACTGGGCGCAAACGCTACCCCCAAGCTGGGTGTACAAGTCTTTCAGATCCATTGGTCCGAACGGCGTGCCTTCCAGTAGATATGATCTCCAGCATGACATGTACACAGATCCATGGATAGCTTGCGTGTGGAATTGTTACCGTAATGTCAGGCTATTGATTCACGAGTCTATTATCATAGCTACGCTCAAACACGGCACTGCAGAGCAAAAAGACGCATTGCAAAGCTCGGCCAAAGTCCTAGCCGCGATGGCAGATGGGGTCTGCCATAGTGTTGCCTATCATCTTGGATACCGAGCCAAAGACGACACAGTTGAAAGTTTTGCTCAAACAATGCATCTTAGCAGCAATCCGACCCCCGGAGGTTTCTTGCTTATTTGGCCTTTATTCTTTGCTGGAATACAGAGAACCACTTCCGCTGATCAGAGGCAGTGGGTTGGTTCAATGATGAGAAGGATTGGAGTGCGGATGGGTCTACAGTTGGCGGTGTCAATGGCTGATTTGTTGTTGAAGACGGAGATACAGGATCTGTCGTTTTCGAACTGTGAGACATTCTTGATCGGCGAATGGTATCCAAACTAGGCAAATAATATTTCTATTCTTGCTATTGCTTCCTCGCTGCTTCACTAGCTGGCTACTCATCTGCTGTTTTCCCCTCTGTCGCATCCGCATAATTTGATGACGGCTTGGTGATCGTCCAGCATGTAACCATGTTACAAGGTTGCTAGTAAGGTTATTCGACCATCCAATGAGAATGGCACAGGAGCGAACCCTTGCAGTCTCGTAAGCCGGTCACCCTGGTCTGCTCAAGTGGAGAGGGCTGATGACTTATCCAAGCTAAAGCTACTTCTAGTTAGCCATGCGAGACAGCCAATCACCGCTGCAAGTCTTCCATCTTATGGATCGATGCACAGCCCTGTGAAGAGCATCTGCCAAGAGTGTTCCTGTCAGATGCAAGGTTGGATTAAGCCCAGTAGCCGCCTACGCCGCTTATCTTGTCGTTGTTAGGGTGCGGTTACGGATCACCTCGGTCAGATATTAATGCTATTGGTCGATGCAACTGTTGAGTGAGTACTCCGGATAGAGGTCTATATTATTGGACACTTATATGCCTGCGGCAGGTCTGATGATTCGCTAGGCTCGATTCATAATGATTTCAAATTCATGCTCTTGAGAACACGGCAAATTCCGCCATACCGGGCTTTAGCCAGCAAAAGCTTGTGCAGATCTGATCGACTGTCCAGAAAGAAATCAAGCCACCAGAGACTGCCAATCATGGTTCATTGAGGTCGTAGCAATTCTCGGGATATGCAATGCAAGAACAACATCCGTTGAACAGCAGTTCACATCGATTTCGAACGATCTTTGAGAGGGATTTCTGAGTAAAACAGCCTGAATGGTTTGACACCAGAGGCGAACTGATATTTTTCGGTCTACTTAAAGTCCCGGAGAGTATCTATGTCTACGTCTTGGCATTTCGGTATTTTAAATACCATCCATGTAATTATCCAAAAATCTCATTATGGTTCCTAGTCAAGGCAGAATGTGTCCATTAGTCGGGTCGACGAGGTAGCCACGACACCTTTTCTAGCTAGCGCCACGTATCTTCGGAGCAGATTGGCCGCTCCGCAACGCTTACCGTTTTCTATGTCCAGCTGTGCCATGACAGAGCTGAGATGTCGATCCTTGTACGTCGATCCTTCAATACTGCAAATCCTCGACTGATTTCACTTTATCACGCAGCCACGTTTGGATAGATTGGATATGGATACCCGTACATGTCAATGCACCCAAACCTAACCTCAATTTAGGCGCATAACCTTAACTGAAGTTACAGGGATTTGTTCCTTTAGCCTTCCCTGTTTCATCACTTTTTAGTGGAGGTTAAGGATGAGCTTATTCCTTTGAAACAGTAACACGACTATGAAGCTGGGGTCTCAGCGAGGATCCCCATGCGAATGTGAAAGTAGCAGTGTTTTGTAGATCAGTTTTGGTAGTATAA
Organism: Fusarium mundagurra; assembly: GCA_013396205.1. Taxonomy (NCBI): domain Eukaryota; kingdom Fungi; phylum Ascomycota; class Sordariomycetes; order Hypocreales; family Nectriaceae; genus Fusarium; species Fusarium mundagurra. The sequence goes on along the minus strand of JAAOAN010000467.1, from coordinate 30,356 downwards.
GAATGGATATGAGATCCGGATAAAGCCTCGCTTGAAATGATAGCGACAGAGTTTCAGTGTTCATATTCATCTGACTTCTGGTTCCGACCAATATCATTTTCCTATCTCTCTCTTCCAACCTCGAAGCTAGCTTCCATCACAATGAACGACACGGGGAACTTCGTCATATTTGGGCCCAAGGCCAACTGTACCTTGGAAGTACGGATCTTCCCCTGGCTGATTCCTACCTCTGAGCCAAGCCATAAAGGTTTTGGTATTGGCTACCGTTCTTTACTAACGATCTTATCAGCTTTGCCCTATCGAGATGAGCGTCTATGGTTACCGACCTTCTCTCCCTGCCAACATTACCTTTGCTGCTTTGTTCAGCTTGGCGACATTCGCGCATGCCTACTTGGGCTTCAAATGGAAAACACCCTGGTTCATGTGGTGCATGATCCTGAGCTGCACACATGAAGTAACGGGTTATGTAGCGCGTATCATGCTCTGGGTCAATCCGTGGAGTTTCGGTGCATTTATTACCCAAATCAGTAAGTACTTCAACCAGTCGGTAACGAAAGGCTTCCTAACACATTGCAGTTGCTATTACGCAGGCTCCTGTTTTCTATTGTGCCGCAATCTACGTCACCCTTGGCCAAAGGTATGCTTATCACTATTCGGGTATCCCCAATCAACTGACCTTTGTCCAGTATTGAGCATTATGGACCAAGCCTAGCTCGATTTCCTACCAAGTACTTTGCCTGGGTATTTGTACCTATGGATATCATCTCATTGATCTTGCAAGGCACTGGAGGAGGTCTCTCAGCGTCTTCATCCGGTGCTAGCCAAGTCGGGGTTGATGTTGCCATGGCAGGACTGATTCTACAAGTCATTATGCTGGTTGCATTTAGCGTCTTATTCGGCGACTACATGTTTCGATACCTACGGTCGAAGAAGTCCCGAAATCTCGGATCGAGAGATAAGTTGTTCTTTGCCTTCCTTGCCATTGCAGTCCTTGCTACTTTGGCTCGTTGTATCTTCCGTGCCGATGAGCTCAAAGAGGGTTACCAAGGGGAGCTTATCAAGCATGAGGACTTATTCATTGCTTTGGAAGGAGTGTAAGTCTAGTCTTTCTACCCGTCATTGGTTATTCTAATGCTCACTGTCGTTCCCAGGTTGATTGTTGTGGCAGTCTTTTGCCTCTTCATTGCCCATCCTGGCTTTGTCTTCAACCGGCCAGCGAAGGTTTATTACTCTGTTTCTACTGGCGCTGAAGCCACTGAGGAGATGGCTTATCGATCTAAGCTTACAGATCCTGTCAGTGGGTCAGAGCGATAGGGTTTCCAATGCGACCATGGGCCTGAGCACCAAGGCTAGTGGTGTTTATGTGCTTTTGGTGGCTTATCTGAATTCCAGAGCAGCACGCAAGGGCGGTCAATTAGATAACAGTAGTGCTCAGAGATATGATAATGTTATTTGTCCAGACTTGGGCCTGTCCCCTTCGAACCCTTGGGAATTTTTGGCTTTAGAAAAGTCTGTTTGCTATGATATGTATAAATATGTGCTGGCACTTCCCGCTCCTTAGACCGCTGTCCTGATCGTTCTTGACTTCGTCAAGTAGACTTATTCAGTAGTCTCTACGAACGAACCTTGACAGCCACAATCTTGGCACCTTCTGTCTTGGTTCCATCGACAGGCTTTGCAAGTGCACCCGATGTGGAAACATACAAGGTCTTCTCCCCCTTACTAAATGCAGCAGCAGTTGAACCCGCAACCGTCATCTCGTGAATTCCACCAACGACAGTTTTCCATTTTCCAGTCTTCGCATCGATAAAGACGATTGAATTGTCAAAATTGGTTGCTGCGTAGATATTGCCATTCTTGTCAAACTCGAAGTCATCGAAGAACGCAACACTGCTTGAAAGATCTGCGACGAGTTGAGGCTTGGCTCCCTTTTTCGGGTACCCAGCTGGTGTGATCGCAATGCGGTATATCTTGACAGCGTTGGAATTGGCGAAGTATAGGTAGTTGTCGCGGACCTTGATACCATTGATTCCGAAAGCATCAGCTGCGATAGGGGCCATCTCGGGGAACACAAATGCCGAATCATCAAAGACACCCGTAGATAGGTCGAGGCGGCCGACGAATCCAGCTACAGAGTCAGACACCAGGACGGCATCTGACCTGCCGGGGATAGCGGCAACACCGTTGAGAAAAGCGCTCTTCTTGGTCATGTCGCTGATCTTTCTGACCTTCACCTTGGGCTGGTTTCGTCGATTGGGAAACTCGATAGCCCAAGCTTCAAAGGTTCCTGGCGTCAAGTGACTCAGAGCAGTCGCTTCGCTGCCAACAGCAATGAAGGTCTCAGGCTTTCCAGGGCTCTTGGGTACCTCGGCGATACCAAGAAGTCCGGTGATGGAGGGGAACGTGACCAGCTCCTCAAGGCCAGACTTGCAGTCTGCTGGGTTGACGACGGTATAGACAGTGGCTGAGGGCCAGAGTTCTGTTGCCAGGAGGTCGCCATTGGAGCGCACGGCAACATTCTCCAGCCATGTGCCGAGAGGAAGTTGACCGATAGTCTTTGCGGTGAAGGACGAGCCCACGGCGACGGCTGGAAAGGCGATCAGACCTAGGACAGAGTGCACCAACATATTGTCACTTATTGAGAACAGAAGGCTACCAAGGCGATTCAGTTGTTGTTATTATCCAGTGGCAACGAACTGATTCAATGGAAAGACTGCAAGTTATATAGACTTAATAAACCCCCTGGACTTTCAGCCGCAACAGTCCTTGACTTCTCACAATGTCATATAATACCAAACGAGGCATGCATCATAGCCGAGATTTGGTCCTGGATCAATTCAGCAAGTTTGATTGGATCTAGATAATATTTCTCATGGTTGGATGGCTGATGTTTATTGACTAAGTCTGACAAGCGACGCTGAATAATGGCGATTTGACTTTGTCAGCCGGCTTTGCAACATGCTGTTGGTTGAGAGATGCTGTTACGGAGCAGGTGCTACGGTTTGAGCCTTTGAGGCAATTAGCCCTCGTTCTTGGTCCAATTGGGAAGCTGTAAAGTGCTTAATAACATCTTTAATAAGCACTCTGCTTTTATGCAACAGTTTGTAAGTGTGCATAACCTGCATAACTCGCTCGCGTAACAAGCAGTACTTTAAACTGCAATTAGTACACGCTCAGAGAGTCTTCTGCACTCACGACCAGAGTTCAGTTCCCAGCAGAAGGTAAATCTATCATTGTTCACTTTAAGTTCCTCTTTGTTATAAGAGATACTGCGCTATTCAGAGAAGTATTTCTTATACCTATAGTATAAGATTTCCCCCTTTCCCTAATTTCCTTATTTATATCCATAAGCAAATACAGATAATTTACACATAGACTGGTTGGCATCTTTATGACAAAATATACTTATACATTACGTCCTTGTACTTATCGTAAGCACAACATCTGCTTACTTAGAGAAGATATTTCTTTAGATATAACAACCAGGAGTAGACATTTCCAAAGGCTGGATGTGATTATACGCGTTCAACGACATGTCAAAGCAAGTCTGTAGGGTAACCACCATCCCACTCGGTGCTGCTTGGTGCCATTTGCCGAAATTTCCCGGACAAGTTCGCGTCGCGTCTCACGCGACGGAGCAGCGTCACACGTGACCACTGAATACCGAGTTCAGCCGACAAATGGTCCGAAGACTCCGGTTCAGCGCTCTGAGAATTATCGGAGTCTAGTCCCCTTCAGGATAGTTCAATCTCAGACTTGATAATTCACTCAACTCTCATTTGTCGGATAATTGAGTTGATGGCCTCTGTTGAAGCAAATCCGCGGAAATCTCACAACGTCCCACTATAAAATTGGAATCATTAGAAAGCATGCTTCCTTCTGGCATCTGCCGATGGGTCAAGGATGACAAAGTCATGTTTCACGAACACGAACAATGAAAAATGTGACGTTGATCCGCTGTATATATTAACATGACATGCCAGCGTTTCTCAACATTCCTCTGCATCATGCAGTCAGAGATTAATTCGTTATTTTTTTTATTCCGAATCTTTACCATGTCGCTAACAGCTTCCCAAGTTGACATTGTCAAGTCAACAGCCCCTATACTCAAGATTCATGGAGAGACCATTACATCCTTGTTCTACAAGAACTTGATTGGGACCTACCCCGATCTACGCAACATTTTCAACCTCAGCCATCAACACGACGGCGCCCAAGCCAAAGCTCTGGCTGGTGCTGTGCTCGCGTACGCCACCTACATCGATAAGCCCGAATTCTTGGCGTCTACGATCGAACGGATTGCCCAAAGACATGTCAGTCTCAAGGTTACGGAAGATCAATATGCTCTTGTTGGCGAGCAGCTTATCAAAGCCATTGGAGAAGTACTAGGCGATGCCCTCACGGATGACATCGCTGATGCGTGGACGGCTGCCTACGGTCAACTAGCCAATATCTTTATCAACCGCGAGAAGCAGTTATATCAAGAGGCCGGCGAGTGGGATGGGTGGAGGAAATTCAAGATTTCCAAGCGTGAGAAGGAAGCAGATCTCATCACAAGCTTTTATCTGGTTCCATCTGATGGAAAGACACCCTTGCCTCCGTTCCAACCCGGTCAGTATATCAGCCTCCGAATCAATGTACCTGAGCTCGGAGGCGTCTTTCAATGTCGTCAGTACAGCATGAGCCAGGCTCCTCACAGCGACTACTACCGAGTCAGTATTAAGAAAGAGAGTTTCACTCTGGAAGGAAAAGACGAATCTTTGCCCGGCACCGTCTCCAATCTCCTGCATAATCACTATCAGGTCGGAGAAGAGGTTGAGATGACATATCCTCGTGGCGAATTCTGGCTTGACATTGAAGACGATACAAAGGCAAATGCACCTCTCATTCTAATATCGGCGGGAGTTGGTGTTACGCCTTTGATGTCGATGCTCGAGTCAGTTCTCAGCTCGCCTCGATCGAAGATGGAAAACAGACATATTCTCTGGCTCCACGCAGCTAGAACATCACAGCACATGGCTTTCCGCACACAGGTTCGCAGTGTCTCGGAGGGCCACGAGAATGTAGAGACTCTTATCTGGCTCAAAAACGTGGGCCAAAACGATAAGAAGGGCGAAGACTATGATTTCGAGGGGAGATTAGACCTCGATGTTGTGTATCAAGAAAAGAAGCAAGAATTGGAAAACAAGGAGTCTCAATTTTTCATTTGTGGACCTGCATCTTGGATGGTGGCGACTAGAGACAAGCTACAAAGTTTGGGAGTTGCGCACGAGCAAATTAACATGGAGCTCTTCGGAACTGGTAGTATAAATCAGGAGTAAGGGGACATGTGAGAAATCAGATCAGATCAGGCTATGACAAATTAACTTAGAATGTAGAATTAGATAATTGACCACTTAGACTTTTCCTCTCCAAGATACCCTCCCCAACAGTCCTGAAGACAACAGACAGTAGCGTGGTATGAGGCCACATACACATCAGACTTGGAAAACAACTTTCTGGACCTTGGACTCATTGAACAGTTCGTAACCTCGAACTGCATCTGATAGAGGAAGAATGTTGTCAAATAGGAAGCTGTACTCAGTCAGCTCAAGCCAGATTCTTTGAGTACATCGTTGACTCGAGCGTATACATACCTGAGAGAATCCTGTTCTTGCTTGAGAACTTCCATTGCCTCGGAAAAGATACTTCTTACTGGGCACCGTCCCATCTGCAGACGGACATTTTTGCTAGATGAAATTAGTAAAGGTAAAACAATAAAAGGTAAATGTTACTTGTAAGCGTCACTGCCTGACCAAGGGATCTATCGCATGTTAGTACCATCCATAGCTGTGCAGAACATAATGACACATACCTCTGCGTTATGAACACCAATGCTGCTAATAGCACCGAACGACCGAACTAAGTCAAACGCAGTTCGAAGAGCTGGCGAGAGACCAACCACTTCCACCACTATATCAGCACCTCTGCCATCGGTAACAGACTTTACGCGCTCAATCATTCCATCCCTGTTCTCCATGAAGTTGAGAGGCTCGGCACCAAGCTTCGCTGCCTGGTCCAGTCTGCTTTGAACACTGTCCACAGCAAATAGATGCTTTGGCTTCAGGACTGCCGCAGCAACGATGGCGCATAGTCCAACGGGACCACAGCCAATCACCACAATAGTTGAGTCCTGCAGATCTAGCTTGGGCATCATCTCAACTCCGCTCTGGACACCGAAATAACCAGTGGGGAAGATATCAGCCATTAGGATAAGGGCCTGGTCGTGAATGCCTTCGGGGGCCTTGATCACGGTCCCGTCCGCGAATGGTACTCGAACATATTCTGCTTGAGCTCCATCGAGATTGGGTGAGCCGAGGGCTTGGCTCTTAACGCATCGTGCTGAGCCACCGTTCTGACAGTAGTAACACTCGCCACTGTGCAATGTTAGCATTTGCATAAGAACGGCTCTCGTTCCAATAAGGTAGTGGCAGGACATCTCACCAAGAAGCCGTAAAGGGGGAGACGACTTTGTCTCCAATCTTCACTGTCTTGACCTCAGAGCCTAAAGCAATAACGGTGCCTGTGAATTCGTGACCCATGATAAAATCCGGTTCTGTTGGCTCAACGCCTCGGTACAAGTGTAGCTCTCTGATATTTTGTCAGCCCTCTGCGTATGGGATGTTATTGTCAGATAATACACACGATCCACACAAAGCAGTCATGTTGACCTTTACAATAATGTCCTGAGCATCCTGGACTTGTAGCAGTTAGTCAACTGGGACAACGAAACCATTACAGCACCCATACTCTGAGGAATTGGTCTGTGTTGCACAGAGATCTTGTACGGGCCATCGAAAACGACAGCCTTCATGACTTCTGAGATTGCCATCTTGGTAGGATAGAGGGAGATTATGGGCAATAATAATTTATAGAAGGCAGTTATTTATTTATCACGCGATAAAAAAGTGACAGTAAAATGCTTTAACTATTAAGTCGTTATAAGATTTTTAAGTATACCCATTTATTCTACTTACGCCGATGATTATTTCTGCTGAGGCCGGAACTTTCAGATCTCCTAGGAAGTTGTTTAACAATTTTGATCCAATCACCAACGTGCCTTGACTGTCATGTGAGCGGGAGTGTCTATTGCCCAATGTGGGAACGGAAAATATCACAGCTATGATTGACCATGTTTCAGTCAATACCCACTATCCACGTGCTATTTCTGCTCTCCAAGCTCCGCGGAACTTCCATTGTCCGCCCGCGACCAACAACTCATCAACCCAATGACATCAGAAAACCAGACTCGCAAAAGCCGTCGGGCTTGTGAGCCATGTCGGTAAGCTTAGTGCCACTGTGGAGAAAAAGATAGTCAGCTGACATATAAATGGAGTCGCAAGAAGTCAAAGTGCACTGGGGAGCGACCGATTTGCTCATTTTGTGAGCGACTTCAACTTCCGTGCAAATATGCAGCAAGGGGAAGCTCGTCGCAGGATAGCATTAACAAAGCCCAGAAAACTCACAAGTTAGACTCTTTCATTATACGCTTTCAGATTCTTTGCCTAACCGAAGTTGCAGGAAATCCACCAAAGACAGGGTCCAGGTTCTTGAATCGCAAATAGCGTCCTTATCCGAATTACTTAGGTAAGTCAAAAAAGCCATGGTGATATATCTATAGATAATAATAAGCCCCATTCAAGTTCGCAGGCGAATAAAGATGTTCAGGCTTCTAGACCTTCACAGTCCCTTCCTTGCATAAACAGCCCGGATGTCCCTTTGACTGAGAACCCTGTTTCGAATGAGCGACGAACTGTCTCTTTCTCAGAAGCCCAGTACGACCTCTTATTACTACCAACGTGACATACGTTCGATTAATTTTTCTCTCAGGTCTGACCCGCCACAAGATGTCTTATCTCACTTTCTACAAGTCTACAGTCAGACAGTGCATCTTCAACCTCTACCATTATTTGACCTAGCCACCCTGCAAACGAGACTCAGTAATGCTCCCCAATATTTTCTTTATAGCTTCCTAGCTCTTATGCTCGAGTTCACTACTCATGAATACTTCCTGAACAAACACGCAGAGGCATCTAGCTATTACAGACGCATGGCAGCTACTACTATACAGCGACTTGCTGCTGAAGGAAAGCACCAAGTTGAGATTGTTCAAGCTCTATGCATGATGGCACTGAGAGATATTGCAGGAAAGCGCAATTGATTTTGTTCCGAAGCATCTTACTAACGGGTCTACAGTGAGTGACTTGCCCAGGGCATGGATGTCCATTGGCACAGCGACACGACTGGAGAGCGTCCGCAATCTTTGGAAAAGCAACTCAGCCCCCAGCCAGGAATCGGGAGAAGAGAACAGATGTTACTGGAGCATTTACATGATTGAGGCCGTCTTTTTCCCTCATATGCCACGGGCCCCAACACATGACCAGACCCGGAAATATCCTCCCAGTGTTGAGCCTCCGCCGCCAATTCCACTAGATGCGAACGATTTTAATGCACCAGACTTTGACAATGCTGTTGGGTCATCAGATGATCTCGGAATAAATACACACGCGGGGAGAATGATAGCAGTTTGGAGCCAGGTCGCTTGCCATCTCCATGAAATCAGGCGTGGAGAGGTTCAGATACCTTGGCTACCAGAGTCTACGTACTCCAAGCTCAATCTTGCTCTTTTTGAGTACGAGGCTCAATTCAACCAGAGACACCTGATGAGGAGCCTGTTCCCTTTTAAAAGAACCTCAGACGAGATACAGGCATACCGCGAGTATTGGAATCCATGGTTGACCACGCATTTAGTATTGCATGCGTCTCTCGCCCTATTGAACCACCCTTTCATTCACTTGGTGGCTTTACGCCGCAACAAAGGTATGAGCCAGTCCAGGTTGTTCCTGCAACAGGTCGTGGATCAAGCTCTCTTTCACTCTGGATGGGTATTTTGGCTTGTTGGAATCTTTGAAGATTTGAACATTGAGATATACAATCCTCTCATTGGGCTAGCGGTTGCAGCAACGTCGACAATTCCATGGCTCTACCAATTTGTGAAGAATGCTAAGGTTGCTTGTAAAGCCAGCCAGAACCTCGCCAAGGGACAGAGATTGCTGCAACGCCTGTCGAAGACTTGGCCGTGCATGTTGCATAAAGTACGTCCCTCCGTTGTAAACCCGGTGGCTACTAACGGTAATCCTCAGCTGGAGAGCCTCCAACGACTCCAATCACTTGTAATTGGAAAGTCACCTGAAGCCGGTGCCGCTGATACCACGATCAACTTTCCACCGTCCATGATATGGGAACTCCTCGATCCGATCATTCACGATACCAGACTATCCACAGACCGCTCTCACCTCTCCACAGAAGGTCTCCCTTACGTCAGTATACACGTCACAACAGACTTCTTGCATCCTCTAGCCGATGACGAAGGTGATCAGGCGTTGAGTCACTTCAATTGGGAAAACAGTCTCATGTATGGGAACGACCTGCTGCAGGACAATTACCCAGCAACGCTTGTCCCCTTTGATTTCAATGTAACATAGTCTCGCGTTGCGAGAATGGCTATTTTTTGTATCTCGTAGGTAACAATAGTGAATGGGAAAATTGGTAGTACCTGAATAATTGGCATCGGGAGACGGCATTTAACAGCTCCGATTAGTTTACTAGGGCGGAATGTGCCGTGACCCAGAACAATGCTAATTCCCATCAATCACCTGTCAAGGCTGTCATATCATGCAACGATGGAGCTAGCGCGGCGTCAAAAAAAAAAGTTCAACAAGCCTCGTGATTTGCGAAATGGCATGCAAAGTCTAAGGACCATAATAAGTATTGCCAGTAACCCGATTATGACAATTCGCTTAGCTCATCTTGCAGCGCCTTTCACCGTGACATAGTCGCGATCTTCTGGAAAGCGTCAAGTCGGCCCACTGTCAGAAGCTAATTACATGTGATGTTCGGTTTGGAGTGCCAAAACCTCGGGCACTAACAAATCACCAACGGACTTCTCAACAATCAGATCATAGCGCGAGCAAGAGTTTGCTTGCGTCACGCAAGATGGAAAGAGGATAAATTGAAAGAGATGGCCATGGTTGGGAAAGCTATTCTCGATATAATCATCACATATAAATCATACTGTATTCCGATATTTTAAACATCAATTCGCTATTCACTATGTACTACAGCAGAGGCAACTACGAAGCCTTTGCGCGGCCACTCAAGCCTGAAGGTATTGAGTCCAAAACGGCATGGATTGTCGGCTCCGGCCTTGCTGGTCTTTCAACTGCCGCATTCCTTGTGCGTGATGCTCAAATGCCAGGAAAGAACATCACCATCCTTGAAGAACTCAAGATCCCAGGCGGTGCCTTAGATGGCATCAAGGAGCCCGAGAAAGGATTCGTCATCCGAGGTGGCCGCGAGATGGAGTCTCACTTCGAGTGTCTTTGGGATCTCTTCCGTTCTGTCCCCTCGATTGAGGAGAAGGGAGCTAGTGTTCTTGATGAATTTTACTGGCTCAACAAGAGAGATCCGAACTTCTCGCTCCAGCGCGCGACGATCAATCAAGGCCAGGATGCAGAGACTGGGAAGCTGTTCACTCTGACCGAAAAGGCCCAGTCAGAGATGACGAGGCTTTTCCTTGCTACTAGAGCTGAAGTTGAAAATAAGCGTATTGACGAGGTTTTCAGCGTAGACTTCTTCAAGAGTAACTTTTGGCTCTATTGGCAGACCATGTTTGCTTTTCAGACCTGGCACTCTGCTTTGGAGATGAAGCTGTACCTCCATCGGTTTGTCAACCATATCAAAGGCATGCCTGATTTTTCGACCCTCAAATTCACGAAGTACAACCAATATGAGTCTCTTGTGTTGCCATTGCATAAGTGGCTCGAGGATCAGGGTGTTGTATTTCAGTATGGCACCGAGGTTCAAGATGTCGACTTCGACATTGCGGAAAACAAGAAGACTGCAACTTTCATTCATTGGATCAGAGACGGAGAGAAAGGTGGTCAGTCTCTTGGCGTAAGCGACCTTGTCTTTATGACTATTGGTTCATTGACGGAGAACTCTGGCTTGGGTGATCAACATACCCCAGCTAAACTACATGATGGTCCAGCTCCCGCCTGGGACTTGTGGCGCCGCATCGCAGCCAAAGACCCCTCCTTCGGCCGCCCAGAGGTGTTCTGTGATAACATCCCTGCGACAAAGTGGATGTCAGCAACTGTCACGACTTTAGACAAACGCGTTCCCGAGTATATCCAGAAGATCTGCAAGCGAGACCCATTCAGCGGAAAAGTCGTCACTGGAGGTATTGTCACAGTCAGAGATTCTAGCTGGATCATGAGTTGGACGGTCAATCGTCAGCCTCACTTCAAGAACCAGCCCAAGGATCAGATTGTTGTTTGGGTCTACGGTCTTCTTGTCGAGAAGAACGGTGACTACGTCAAGAAGCCCATGCAAGATTGCACTGGCGAGGAGATCACCCAGGAGTGGCTATATCATATGGGAGTCCCAGAGAGCGACATCCCTGTTCTTGCGGCTGAGGGCGCCAAGTGCGTACCAGTAATGATGCCGTACGTCACATCTTTCTTCATGCCGCGAAAGACAGGGGATCGCCCCGACATTGTTCCAGCTGGAGCAGAGAACTTTGCCTTCCTTGGGCAATTTTCAGAGACCACACGCGATACTATTTTTACAACAGAATATTCGGTCCGTACGGCCATGGAGTCAGTATATCAGCTTACTGGAGTGGATCGTGGTGTTCCAGAGGTATTTGGTTCGACTTACGATGTGAGAGTTTTGCTTGATGCAATATGTCAGTTACGAGATGGCAAGGAATTGGTGACGTGGCTACCAGAGCGTATTCGTAGGTTTCTGATCAACAAGTTGGAAGGATCACAGATTGGCCAGTTGATGCACGAGTATCACCTTATTTAAATAACTATTGTCGCTTAGATTATGTGGATTTACAGCAGTTGAATACTCTCGTTATTAAGATTTTGCCTCGAGATTGCATAACGTTTCAGTTCAACTTCTGTGAGTACGGAAGGTAAGAGACAATATCACATTCGGACAACGACGGTTCCGAGATCGAACGATGGCATGCCTTTCAAGGTATGCCTGAGGCACTAGATAAAAACGCTGGTGGTATGCTGATACATGTAATTTATTAAAAAACTAATAAGGTTCAATGACCATGTTACTACCTAAAACTCGTAATAGAAAATAATCATCAGACTTTCGCCGTTAGCGACGTCGTACTTTCTGTATCTCCGAAACTTTGTCCCTTCTTGGCAGCTTTTACCTGTTCCAGCTGAAACCCCTGCTCGTTATTTCCATCAGCAAAGCTAGACCCGTTGGCGTCGCTTTCCTCCAGAGGACGGCACCCAGTCCTTAAACTAGCAATGACCTGCTTACACGCGGCTCGAGAGGTGTAATAATAGATCAAGGCATTCCAGAAGCCTTGCAGAGGGAGTACAAATGCACTTAGATATCCCAACGGCACGGATGATTTGCCGTCCACAAGTACGTAGAGACGGTTTGCGCTCGCGGGAATCCAAGTGATAAGCATCGCTGTGAAAAACAGAAGGGCGGTCTTGGCATATGACATAGCTGCCTCGTCACTCGGGCTACGTCCTTTGCGGTCTGAGTGCTGTGTTCTGATGTTGCTTTGCTCGGAAGAATTTGCTATGGGCTGCGCGGGGCTGGTGTAAATATTTGCTGAATGGACTGGCTCGGGTCTCGTTGCGGATCCAAAAGCCTGATCGAAGCCAGGAGGAGCAGATTCTGATGTTGAAATAGTGATTTTCGTAGTCTTGGAAATGACCATAGGATCTGCATTCTGCGGGACTTGGGACGAAGTGTTCCGCTCGTACGAATTTGAGAAGCTATTCAAGCGCTTCTTCCATTTATAGATAGTAATCCCGGTCCGGACATATATAGAAAAGGCGATAAAAATAATCAGCCTAGGATCGTGTCAGAACTGTTCATTGAGTATGGCCAAGGAATGTCTTACCATATCAGTCCATAAGTGGCCAGCTGCCAGGCATCCCACTCCACAGTAAGCCAACACCACAAGTTGGCGTTTCCGTATGCACGATGACCGTCTTTATTCCTTACAAATATAAAGGTGATGCCTATAGTGAATGGAATTCCGTAACATAGACCGATGTGAAGCGGCTCTAATTTACGTAGCCTAATGCCGTCGAATCGGTGGTAGAACGTGAGGTATACATTCGTCGCCATGGCTAGGGCCCAAAAGACATCTGCAAACATGAATCTAGCAGATGGTCAGTAACTGAGTACTAGTAGATTAGACCAAAAAGGACTTGCGTCTCGATTAGAAATGCTTGCGTTTGGCACCCAGCAGAATCTGGTTGATCGAGAAAGCTCTTGGACATGAGTGTAGCGACGTTGCTCATCATGTTGCCGAAAGAGGCGTAGAAAAGCATCCTGCTGATGGGCTTGTGAAACAGCTTCGAAGAACAGAAGGTGGCGATGATGAAGAGGGAACCAAGAAGGCTAGGGACCGAGCATGTGCGCTCTATAGCGCTAATGGCTGATGATGCGGATGCGGTGACCATGGTGAATAGTCAATGGATCACAAACCTCGTGAGAAGTCATGGGTGTTGACAGAAGGACACATGGATAGTTGTAGAACTCCGTACAAGACGGTCTTTAATAAAATGCAAGTAAAAAGGGGCACGCGGAAAGAGTGGTCCGTAGCTGGAGGCGGTCTTACTATTTTTGCATAAGATCAGCGCTCCAATTGCTTTGCGAGCGAATACGGATATTATCAACAAAGCTAAATGGGCAGGAGGGCCACAAAATGATCTGCACGCGAATCTCTATAGACAGAAGTGTCTGGTGCTGGCACTCCGTAATGACAGAGCTTTACTCCATAGTGCACAGATTATTTTACGAGGCACCTAACAGGTCGCGGCCATCTGTCACTAACCCTAACTAAATTCTTACACCAGAGGTCGATCATTGTTGATTATTCATTTCGCCCCACGGATCCTCTAAACTTTGTGTCAAGGCCAGCTGATAAGCCAATGAGAATAGGTAACAAACACGAAATAGCTTCAGACTCCAGTTTTTCAGTCCGAGAATTGACTCGCAAAGCCGGCTTACATGTAGTAATACTCGAAAGCAATGTAACCTATCTGTAGTACTGCACTCTTTCTATTTAATTGACTTTGGGCCTGTGACGTCTTTAAAGAAAACCTACAATGCAGACATTGACAAAGGCAATCGATAAGTCCCTCTGTTATATAACTTTGGATCGGCAAGTTTACTTGACTCATCCCCTGAAAGGTTTTTGCGACGCTATAATGGATAATAACAACGGTAAAATATTTCCGGGTTGTTTGCTGTAATTTCCATGAATTTTCGTAACTCGCCTCAGGGACCGAGCGTACGCTCTAGTACTCTAGTATGGTCTGGGAGCAAGTCATGACTCGTGACAAACTGGGACCTAGCGCATATACTCAAATGAAAACATCATGCATGATAGGCTCAGTGTGCGGGATTAAAGGTCCATAAGCCCTGAGTCAGCCCTATACCTTCCTTTTTCAATTTGGCGCCAAGAAAATGATCGCCAGAGTCGGTTTAAGCCATAGAGTAGTCCCCGCTCTTAAATCTGAGAAGAGGATCACACGACATAAGGCACATAACAATCGGCCAGGCTATCGAACGCATTGTCGCATTGCTAGCTTTGGGTGGTGTCTGCAAGTGATGCCGAATCACGCTCGTTGCATGAAGTGAAGGCACCCAGAAGGGTATACTATGTGAGGGACTAATTCCAAGCTGGGCCTTGGTGTTGTGGGATAAACAGTAAGGTCCGGATTATCTTGTCCCCGCTGACCAGGAAGATCGAGATTCTTACCCATTAGCAAGATTTAACTCTACAGCAAGACGCTCGACCAGAAGTCTTGTAAATATCGCCTCAGAAAGCCTTTTGCAACTAACCATCCTGGCATTATAATAAATACTCTATAGAACTTCATGTAAAGTAATCCGCAATGTGTTATTAGATGTCTACTGTAAAACCTATATCTTGTAGAAATAAGCAGCAGTAATAAAGAGGAAACAAAAGACAGCTAATAACTAGACCCAATCCATTGGCAAGAGAGATAAATGTGCTTAACCAAACAGTTTTAACAGAGTAAATAAATATCCTCAGTAAGCATTTAGGAGTCTTGCTAGCTTTAGCAAACTACATAAGAGGTACTACCTGATATTATATAAACAAGAGGCAGATTGAAGGAAAATATAAAGCACCCTATCGGTTTGAGGCGTATATATAGTTGAATATTCTTGTTATAAAAGTATTATCTCGTGGCTAAATATCTCAGGATTGTATAGCGTGTTAGTTAGACTTCTGTAAAGAAACGGAGATAAGGACCTGGCGAAAAAGCGTCCGGGTATCTAAAAATCAAGACCGGACTAGCGGAATTCTGCCATCTGGCGTGTTGTTATGCAAGGGGTGTGCCATAGGTCTTATGATCTCTCTTTCGGTGCAGATGCAAAAACAATCTCAAGTCAGTGATTGAACATAGATAATATCACATGAGATTGTCCATTTCAATTCACTGAGATGGATAAATAAGTCTACAGGACTGTAGTTCAGGAATTACGTTATGCCTGCAGTGACGTTAAATAAACATGGTTTAGCTATAAAACAAAAGGCTTACCCTAATCCAGGGGACCGTGAGATGGAGGCATGCCATTTCCGCCAATTCCAAGTTTATTTTTAAGCTTATTATTGTTTCCACTTTGAGGTTAACACGCGTTACGCGCTGCAAGCTGCAACTTTTGAACTTTAATATGCACTTAGAGGAGAGGCAGCTGAAAAGAAAGTCAGTCTACCGCGGTAGTTACGGTCTGGACCCTATAGACCACCCGCAGTCTTGGCATTTTGCCTTGCCAAGACTTCATTCACTGTCAAACGGTTTACCTTATTTATTGCACATGATCATGGGTACGAGAAAATCATGCAAAATGCTCAGCTGTCGCAAGGGGCCTAGCTGGACTTTTAGGGTTGACGGCACCTAATCTCTGGCAGGTTGTATCGCTTAGTAAATCCTCTTTTGAGCGACTTCCGCTCCAAAGGGCTGAGTACCATCTCGAGACTATCGATTTCAGAAGAGGCGCTAGGTGCGCCACTGGGTTCAGCTTCATGGGCTGGCGGTGACCAGCCAGACCTGAGAAAATGCTTTAATGGCCAACGAGGCACTTTTACTTATTTACAGAGTGCTCACCGCAGGCAGTAAGGCTGAGACTGTGCTTCATTCCCGCAAGGTCTAATCAGCGATGAAACTCTCACTTATTTTGGCTCCTCTGGTGCTGCTGGGTGACGTGGTCTCAGCACAAAGCAGCTTGACAGATATCTGTACTGGCAGTGCCAATAACGGCTGCAAAACAACTATCACCATACCAAACGGCTTCAAGATCGTCACATCAAGCAAGAAAGTTCGCTCCATTCAGTTCAACTACATCAAGGTCAACGTCTGCGATCAAGTCCGCAAAGCTCTCGGAACGACGCTTGGCAACAAATTCCTGAAGGCCCGGGATCCAATTTGCAATTGTTTCACTAAACTGCGCACCCTGAATTCGGAGGGCAAGTTTGCGTCTTCCTCGGCTGGCAACTTTGACCTAGCGAATAACCAATATCTTGATCAGGCTGGGACCCTGGAAAAGGTATTGTTGCAATACGTTGCTTTCGAATTCCGTTATGCTGACTGAGTCGAGTGTTTAACGGATGGAGGTCTCAAATACTCACAAAGTCGTGATGCCACGTTGAACAAACTCAAGGCAACTGGCTGGCAAGTCGTCTTCGGGGCTGGCGTACGTGTCCTTTCTATACCACACATCGCTTGACTAACATGTATCAGATGGCCCGTGGAACATTTCGTGCCATGATCGTCGTTATCCATCCCTGCCGAGTCACAGGCGTCTGTAACTCTGAACAGATTTATGCTGTCTTTAGCAATTACCTTACCGCCTCGTATAAACTTCTCCTTGGGCCTATCGTCCCTATCCTTAACCGTTGGAGAGACAACTTGGACCTTATCACAAAGTCAACTGGCTACGTCATGACAGCTACAGACAACGTCAAAGAAGCCTACAATGGGATTGAGTATATTCTCACTGGCTATTACGATTCCATCTGCACTGGAATGGACTATTGCGGGAGTAATCGCCCCAATATTAGAAGGTTCATGATAGACGTGCAAACTGTCATCAACTTGTCCGACAAGCTTAGTACAGGGAGACAGATATTCGGCTTCAACACCAAGACAAAGAGTTTGTTAGATGATGTCAACAAGCTCAGATCAAACTGGGCCTATATCCCTCCTGCCAATGAAATGATTAGCAGGATTCGGAACAACGAGATCAAAGTCACCAAGGACGTCTTCAAGTTTATGCCTGTCGTTGGTGAAATGTCAACGACCTCTAAGAAGGTGGCCACTGAGCTTGCACCTTTGAAGTCGTTTGTCACTGAATATCTTGCGGATTCCAAAGCAATTCACGAGTTGATCACCCGTATGTTGGCCATTGACTGGGAGAAGGTCAATCAGGGCGAATTCGACAACACTGACCAGACTGGCTATTACGTGCGCAATGGTCTCATCGCGATCCAGGAAAACATGAAAAAAGAGCTAGCTGAGACAGTCAAGGTCTACTTCTGGCTCATTCGGGCAACAGACTCTCAGTTGAAGGACTTCACCCTGACGAATGATCGCTGGAAGATGGAGTATGGCACCGTGGCTTACCAGCGATGGAGTACCATTGACTATGATATGCCATGCACCAAAATCACTACCACGACGGCGAAGAAGGATGGTCTGACCAAGACATCGAACAAGTATCGAACCTACTGGAAGTGTCACTTTGGTCCGCATACATCTCAGTATCAGGCGGTTCATGTTCCCTACGTGCGGATGCATGAATGATATGAGGGAGCCTCTTATATAAAATATTATAGTAAATATAAATATAATGCTTCAGGTCATGACTTAGTTATTCAAGCCTCTAAAGAAGACTAAAACTAGTAATATTCCAGTAACCGCCAGTGTAAAGTTAAACCACTGTGCAGCTCTCAATCCGTCTAAGTATATATTCAATCCTTGTTCATTATTGATATCCAGAGCTTATTCCGGCAGACTGAACTTAGTATCCAAATGAGGAACCTTACATGTAGTCCACCAGCTGACTGCATATTGGAATTGTGGCCATTACAGTGCATGCCGTCGTCGTGGTCAGCAATCTAGTGGGAAGACACGCGGAGGCTACGTAATTATTGATAGTTTATGGGTTACTAATGGCAACAATATAATATCATATCTGAGAAGATGGTGATGGCTGTTGCTTTTATTATTATGGTGTAAAAACGTGATACAGTGTAGTCTTTCATTAAGCAGAGGATGCTGTTGTAGCTTGACTGGGAGTAGATGTAGCCGTTGCTGTTTGCGACGCAGTTGCACTACCACTGGGTTCATCATCATCATCATCATCACCACCAGAACCACTACCGCCGCCCTTGACAACCATGGCCTGAACAATCTGGCCTGCCTTATTGAAGACAATGTTAACAAGAGCACTAAGCTCCTTATACTCATATGTCCTCTGCGTAAGACCATTTTGCAAAATCTTCTCGTCGCCAGTGAAGGTCATGTTTTGCTTGTAGTTTCCGATAATCGAGCTGACAACATCGCTGCCCGTTTTTGTAACTTCTTGCACAATATTTCCAAGGTTGTCAATGAGGAAATTGAGTTTGGTGTCGCCCTGAGTGATAGACCCAAGCAGACCATCTACAGCGCCGATAACGCCTTCGACAATGTCGCCGACCGAGTCGAGCAAATTGATGAGAGCCGGGTTCAGGTCGAGGGAAGCCAGAGTACGATTGACAATCTCGACCAAGTGGCCCAGACGGACAACGAGCTCAAGTTCGGCCTCTACATCTGCAATGGTGATGTTGACTTTGTCAATGCCGACTTGGATACCTGCATTGATCTGGACAAGCTTCGCGATGTCCGCGTTGAGGTTGATATCTGCATGCAAATTGTCGACATCTAGCTCGATGCGGCCAACAGAGAGTTCTGGGACTTTGAGGTGAACGTCGGGAGGACCAAGTGATGAGTTGCTTGAGCCTCCACCTCCTCCTCCAGGCGAAGATGTCGGCTGAGATGTGCTGTCGCTGGTGGCATCCTCAGTCCCAGATGGAGAGGCTGTTGGGGGAATTGCGATGCTCTCTGCAGTAGTAGCTGGATCTGTTGAATCAGGTGTTTGGGCAATACCCAGACTGAATAGGTGAGCCAGAACCAAAGGCTTCAAAATGGAGAGACGCATTTTGAAGTTTGGTAGGAATCTCTTGGGAAGAAGGTTATGATGGTTGATACTCCAAAGGCGAGACAGTTATGGTATGTCGAGACACTTCTTGCTCACCGTCCACCGCCAGGTCTTTGAAAGTTTACCCCATGGCATAAAGTGGACCTTTGTCACACAACCCTTGGAACCAGCGCAATCTCCTGTCGCATCATGAGCCTTCGGCCCTATGAGCTTATTCGGATGGTTATATCGCGGGTCTTATCTGTCGTTTTAGTTACAACCGATGAAAAAACAGGATTTTCGGAATTGGAAAGAAATTACTGATATGCTTTACGGGGTAATCGATCGAGATTGAGTTCATGCATTGACGCAGTAACAGGGGTCTGTCGGAAACACAGCCCTCTCAGGCTTCCAATACGTCCAATACGTCTCCACTCGCTGTGATTTCCCCTGCATCAACGAAACCTCGGAGGCTGGAGATCAAGGCCGGAACTTTCCTACCGGAGTTGCTTCTGTTTCAAGTTCGCTTACCGTCTAATCTGGGCTGTCCAACCGGGTTGGATCGAACAGCATATTGCCGCTTTAAGCAGGGGTGTTAATTACAAGCTTGGCTAGGATGTTTTGTGAAGGAGGGTCGCTTGTATTTTTCCCTTCTCTATTCTATGACTTGTGCCCTTCCTGATGGGAATCTCATTTGGCCTGCGCAGCTGTCTCATTCATTCTCACACCCTTTTCACCGACAGCAAACCTAGCCTCACAATGAAGCATTGTTCAATATTCGGCGCCTTGGCTCTGGCCTCGTTTGCAAACTTCGTTACTGCGAAAGCTAAAGGTGACGGCTACTATGGCTATCGTCTGAACCGCCGAGGCGATGATGAGTCCGCGATCTATGAGACCGAAAACACCAGCAGCGGTATTGCCCCTCTCAACGAGGAGCCCGACGTCTACCTCAACGCCAATGTCTCCGTAGGCGAGATTTCTATCGAGGTGCAGAACATTACTGCCAAAATCAACCTAGACGCAAAAGTTCTCAATCTGCTCAATTTCAATGCTGGTGTCGACCTCGGTATTGACCGTGTGAAGCTCGGCATTTACAACGTCACAGCCAAGGTCGAGCTTGAGGCCCGTCTTGGTAACGTCTTGCGCATGGTCGACGATGTGCTTGAGAGTATCGACCTCAACCCAATCATTGCCACTCTCGGTGATACTGTCAAGGACATCGTCGATGATGTTGGTGACGTCGTTGGCGGAAGCAGTGGAGGCAATGGATCTGGCCAAGATGCCGAAGCGTTGGAGAAGAGGGATCTCACTGCGCGTCTTGAGAACAACATTCTTTACTCAGTCAACGACTTTTCGGGATCGACAAACAGGAACCGCGTCTTGACACAAGATGGCTTCCTGTACGATATTTATCTCAATAATAACGGAGTTGAGAGGCGTCGTAAGGAAGTTGGCTTCTACAACAAGGATATGAAGTTCACAGGCCACAACAAGACAATCACTGGAGACGAAGGAGTGGAATACGAGCTGCAGTATACATATGCTCCGTATCATGGGCTCAATGCTTATTGTAACATCTATACCGATCAGAGTGGAAAGGTGTTGAGAACAAAGATCGTTGCTGAGGCGGAGGGTGGAGGTGCTGCGACCATTGTAAACAAGGAGGATGAGATTTAATTATTCTTATTAGGAGTAGTATCGACACTGCTGCTATATCAAGCTGAACTACAAAGCAAGTCTGCCCGTCATGTGCCTAGCAACTTGTATGTTCATA
This sequence comes from Fusarium mundagurra, assembly GCA_013396205.1. Lineage (NCBI taxonomy): Eukaryota > Fungi > Ascomycota > Sordariomycetes > Hypocreales > Nectriaceae > Fusarium > Fusarium mundagurra. The sequence continues at coordinate 9,277 of JAAOAN010000467.1, read as the reverse complement.
AGTCCCATCATTTTGTAGGACGAGGTGTAAAGACAAGGTGAAGGTTTGGGGTAGCCAGGGTAAACGTATCCATCTTGGACTTCAAGAAGCCCTCTTGAGTCTGACCCTCACCAAGCCTCACATCGAATGCCCTCACAATATATGCTATAACATATCTCACTTCCATTAAACCAAGCTGCTTCCCAACGCAAGAATATCGACCTTCTTAGAGTTAGCACAAGTTTATACGAGAGGCATATATAACATTACCAATTGAGAAAGGTGCGTAGACTGTCTTGTCTTTGGTCAACTCAGGTGATGTCGTCCAACGCTCCGGGATGAACTCTGATGGTCGTGCGAAATTGCGTTCATCTGATTCAACACGATTAGCTGTTTGTGTACAGTTAGGCAAGTGAAAATAACCTACCTCGCTGAATTGTATGCATGGGAACCTGGACTATCGTATTGCCTGGTATGAAAGTGTCCCCTACCATCAGTCCCTGTGGAGGAGTGACTCGCTGCAAACCTGATGGGACAGGCGGGTGTAAACGAAGGGACTCGTCGATGACGGCATTCAAGTGGATGAGGTTGGAGAGTGATGTATGGTCTGCGTGTTCTCTGTCCTTAAAGTACTGGTCAATCTCCTCTCTCAGCTTGATGATTTGAGAGGGATTGGTCGCCAGCTCGAAGAGAAGACCTGTCAAAGTCGCAGCGGTCGTGTCACTGTAGTCCAGTAAGTCTCAAGGCGACTCAGGTGGCTAACAATGACAGCAAGTACATACCTTCCAGCAACTGCGATTAGGTAGGCGTCGGCTTCGACATTGAGCTTTGCTTGGCGTGTCTTTGGATTGCGCTCGTACTCCTCGAGGATCCAAGCAAAGACATCGGGGTTATCAGGCTTCATCTAATCGTCGTCTATGTTAGTCCAGTCACAAGGTTGCTCAGAGGAAATGACTTACCTTTGACCGTTCTTCAACCTGGCCTGAAATCCACGCCCAGAACTGTCGGTCCTCAGAGTTGACGGCGGGGATGAGTTTCAGGATGGGGATGACCCATGAAATGTGAGCGAGAGCCCCGACCATCTTCATTGAGCCATGCAGCGAACTCAGGAAGTAATGATTGACACCGTCACGTAACATGTTGAAGGATTTGCCGAATGCAAGATCACCCATAACGTCAAAACTGTAAAAGTTCAACCAGTCCGAGGCGTTGATAGTCGTGCCTTGCATCTCATGGAGACGATCGAGTAATTGTGTAGTATACTTGGTGACGCGAGGTTCGTAGTCCCGTAGTGCTTTATACTTGTTAGCTGGTGAAGAGATAAACAGGGGAAAAGAGTAGCTCTTACATTTAGAGCTGAAGGCTCTGTCCCAGATCTTTCGCCTGGTGCCGTGCTCTTTGTGATCGCGAACCATGTGTAACGAGGCACGAGGGTTGAGGATATTGTAGAATGGGCCTTTGGTGCATGGGGACTTGGCAGAGTAGATCACATCAAGGGCCTTTGGGTGTGCAATGGAAAGTTGTGTCGGCCCTGGAGGTAATGATTTAATTTGAGGTCGGAAGCTGGAAAGGAAGATACTGACCCAATCTGACGAAATCACCGTATTGCTGATGGAGTTGCTCAACCTCCTCATAGAGATGCGCATTTTTGGTAGTGAGGTAGGTAGGATAGAAGTTTGAGATTCGAGCGCTGAGTGGCCCAGGGAACTTGTTCAGGGGATGGAAGATGATGCGATAACAGAGGATGCTGGTCATAAGCCCGAGTATGTGAGCACCTTCGAGCACAAGAACGGATGCAGCCGAAAGATTGTTGCCATGCCGCCATCCCTTGAATTCAGCCAAGCGCAGCAACCCAATCACAATAATGGGCAATGTAGCATAGGCCTGAAGGATGCGAAGTGCAAGCAAGTCCCATTCTCCTCTACGGTAGAAGAGAATATGTAGGAGACAGCCGCTGGCAAATGAGACCGCGAGAGCTTCAGGGCTTTTGGGCTCGACCATCATGACGTGGTCCATGTTGAAAAACAGTCTGATGAGGATAGCAATGCGAAAGGAACGTAAAAGAAGGTTAAACCGGTCAGTGCAGGTGAAGGGCCGTGGAGGACCATTTAAGACGAGGATCTCATAATCATGGTGGTGATACAAGGGCTGGATCAGGTGAACCAAGCCGAAGGATGTTTTGTGGCATGGAATTCCGCCTCGGTAACTTTCATTCGTTACACTAAACTTGCTAACGGGGGACAGACTGAGGATCGCAACGCGGGGTCATCCTAACAGGTATAGCAGGAGATTAGCGCGTTATGGGGAATTGCGGGGTATCTGGGGAAGAATGGACTGGAAGCACTTGTGAAGGTGCTCTGATATGTAAAGTCGATTCGTGAGTGGTTCAATTTGTGCCGGTAGCCGTGGGCCGTAAATGGTGTCTCACTAACGTGGCTTAGATCGAGCTGCCGCATGCACTCAGGAACTCGCAAACGCGCACTGGTAATGATACGCAAGCAGTTTATTCGTTTTGCGCTACGTCTCAAGCCCCTGATGTTTCCAGCCTTTGAGAGAAGGGAAGCCGTAAAAGGTAGTCTGAAGCTGTGTTGTGAGTCATTCAGGACTAAGTGGTTTGGCATTCATAACATTACTCTGGGTGTTAAAAATACGCTTTGGATCTGTTTCCAATTTACCGCTAGTTACGCGATGTGTCTACTTGCTCTTCTTAATAAAATATGTCTTGGAGTTGCAATATCCTCGCAGTCCATCAACACCCCATTCGCGTCCTAAGCCACTGTTCTTGTGACCACCAAATGTAGCTGTAGGTTCAATAGCTAGATGCTCGTTGAACCAAACACTGCCGACATCAAGCCCATCAGCGATGCGCATCGCAAGCTCTTCATCAGCCGTCCAAACTGAACCTCCCAAGCCCATATCGCTTGAGTTGACACGAGACAAGACCTCGTCTACCCCAGACCACTTCAGCAAGGGCACCACCGGACCAAAGGGCTCTTCGGTAACAATTTTACTATCATCTGGCGGATTATCCACAACGGTAGGTTGAATGAAGGACCCTTTCTTCAAACCCTTTGACATGTCTCCGCTCTTCAACACAGCGTAATTGTTTTTTGCTATGTCATCGAGATGTACCTTGACACGCTCAAATTGGAGTTCGTTCTGAACTGGCCCCATGAAGGTGCCATCCGCAAACCCATCGCCAACTTTGAGCTGTGATACATGCTTAATGAAAGAGTCCTTGAAAGCGTCATATATGTCTTGATGCACATAAATGCGCTTGACAGCAATGCAGATCTGACCTGCGTTCATAAATGCAGCCACTGCAATTTGTTGAGCGGCAAACTCTATGTCTGCATCTGCACAGATAATCGCAGCATCGTTGCCTCCGCTGTCTCATGTGAGCCGCTGTGTACTGGGAAGGGAGATGCGGGTCAACTTGGGTATACTTACAGCTCTAAAGTAACTCTGGTCAAATTCTTGCTTGCGCTCTCCATGACCCTCTTACCCGTGGCTGTGGACCCAGTAAAGCTGATCTTGTCGATGCCTGGGTGAGCCGTCAACATTGGACCTAGATCATCGCCTCCGCTTAGGACCTGCACAACGCCAGGTGGGAAGAATCGCTGTGCAAGCTCGACTATCTTAATACCGCAGTAGGGCGTGAAGGGAGAAGGCTTGACAATGATACAGTTGCCTGCCATCAGTGCTGGACCAAGCTTTCCGCACAGAAGCATGATGGGATCTTCAAGAGCGAGTTAGCTCAACCCTTGCAGACGAGATATCAAGACGTACAATTCCATGGGACTATCGCAGCAACCACTCCCAGAGGGACATAACGAGTCGTGACGCGTCTCTCTGGGTCATTATCAACCTCGTCTACGGGCATGTCAAGCTCGCACGTCCCAGTAAGCCAGTGAACTCCACGTCCGATCTCATGGTCGGCAAACATAGCCTACGACAAATAATAAGCATTTAGAAGCCAACAGTAAAACAAAGGTCCAAGACTTACAGGCTTTCCCTGCTCCGATATAAGCAGACGTGCGAATTCTGCTTTATGTGCCAAGAGCGCATCTGCCAAGCCCTTGATCTTCTCTTTTCGAACCTCAATAGGCGCCGTTTTCCAACTTTGGAATGCAGAGCGGGCTGCTTGTATAGCATTCTCAACGTCTGCTTGGGTTGACACAGGACAGTCTGGCAACGCCTCGCATGTTGAAGGGTTGATGCCATGACGTGTGGTGGCAGTACCTCTGGCTTGGCCATTGATAATGTTGGAAAAGGTTGAGAAATCCATGTTCTCCGGATAAGTCGTGACAGCCATTCTTGTTTTCTGTAATTGGTGGATGTGATAGCTTGAGGTGTATCTCCTACTCAAAGAAGTGCTTTCGGAGGATTGGTATCGGGCTGTTTATGTTATATGCATATCACTTCCGCCTTGAGGCTTGATATAAGTTGCCTTTACACGTGTAAAGATTTGCCAAGGTATTTACCCCGCGTTCCACATCCACAATTAGTTAGTTGCATGCTATCACGAGGCTAGATTCTTTGGGCCGGTTGGCTTGTTATTTCTGCCGAGGGTTTTTTGCATCGGCTGAAGGTAATTCTTGGGGAAAAGATGTGTCGCTGGCTCCATTTAGGCTAGTCATGCTGTGTTTTGTTTGTTCAATAAATGATCATCGGTACCTGCTTGTAGGGACAAACGTTCAAGTCTGTGATTAACTATATCGTCATTAACAACCATGAACACCAAGTTTATCGCATCATACGAGCCTCAAGGCACTACGCCAGACTTAAGACTCGTCAAGGGATCCGTACGGGCAATCCATGCCAGTGAACTGCTTATTCGAGTCGTCGCTACTGGCATTTGTCACACGGACCTCATCTTTGCCACTTGGTCTGCCGACCAGATCCCATATCCCAAAGTACTCGGACATGAGGGTCAGTTTTAGAGATTCCTTATCGTTAGCGTCATGATCACTGAGGGTCTTTTTTAGGTGCTGGTGTTGTAGTGGAAGCAGGGCCTGGGGTAACCAACGCTCGCCCTGGTGACTTTGTCCTTCTATCTTTTCACAGTTGCAAAGACTGTCATGACTGCAAAGAGGGCCATCCGTCCTTTTGTAGTAAGTTCGTGGAGATCAATTATGGCGGTGAGGATGCAACATATACGACAGAGGGCACCAACTTGCGTGGCAACTTTTTCGGGCAGTCGTCGTTTGCTCAATTGGCGGTTGTCAAGGAAACATCTGTTGTGAATGTGACCAACATCATCAAGACTGAAGAGGAATTGAAGCTATTTGCGCCCTTTGGTTGTGGATTCCAGACTGGTGCGGCCACGGTTGAAAACGTTGCTAGAGCAAATGACAAGGACAGAGTCGCAGTCATTGGTCTTGGTGGCGTCGGATTGGTCTCTATAATGGTAAGAATTTGTGTTCAAATCCATGGAGAACAAGCTGATCCATTCTAGACAGCAAAGATGCAGGCCTGTGAGACCATCATTGGTATTGATCGTGTACCAGAGAGACTGGAACTAGCCAAGGCTCTCGGAGCGACTCATGTAATCAACACATCTGACGAGAACATTGACATGAAAGAGGAGATCCATAGAATCACTGATGGAAGAGGTTCTAGCATCACGATTGACACTACAGGGAACATGGGCCTCATCAAAGCAGGTCTAGATTCTACTTCTAATAGAGGTCAACTGATCTTTATTGGAGTACCACCACTCGATGCCATGATGGATCTTCATCTTGTTACATTCATGCAGGTATGATTGACCTCCGATTCTTTATCTTTGCAAAGCTAATCGAAGCTAGACCGGCAAAGTGATTCGAGGAACTATTGAAGGCGATGCTATCCCTGCTGAGGTATGAGGTGAAATATTATAGACAACAGTTCAGCTCTGACTTGCATATAGTATCTACCCCGAATGGTACAGTGGTATCGGGAGGGCAAGCTACCAATCAATAAGCTTATCAGCTATTACAAGGTGTGTACCTTGCATTCTTAGTAGGGAGTCTGTACTGACGATTTTATGCAGCCAGAAGATTTTGAGACTGCTTTAAAAGACATGAAAATCGGAAAAACAGTAAAACCAGTTATTGTCTGGTAGTTCTGGTATAAATGCTGCGTCCATATTTACTATCTTGTATCTCCTATAACTTTCTGAAATTGCGGGTATAGTTGCATTGAGAGATGTAACTCAAAGGATCCTCTGGCCTGATCTCAGATGGAATGTTCAACATAGTTAGTCCTTGTCAAGTTCTCAACTGCTAAGCTATGCGAACATGAATTGATTGGTCAGATTTTACCCTCGGCACAAAATGCTCGGATGTCAAGTATTGTGGCTGATGTAAATCTTGTTTTGGCAAATCGACTTACTTTATTGGGACATAGCGTTGGTTAACAAAAGACAGCCGAGTCAGAGCACGTGAGCCCTGACTCGACAGAATCGAGTCAACACTGCGAACAACTGAATAGAGTACAATGCTTCGTATCTTGACTAGGGTTTCCACCTCCCCGCGTTTTACCCCGCGTTCAGACCCTCTTCTCTCTGTTGCCATCGGTTAGTTCGGAAAGGGAGATCTTGCATCTTGCACCTCAACTACCGGTCCAAAATACATCATCGTGTTTATCAAAACAATACCCAGAGTTCACAATGGAGGAGGGGATGTCTCAAGGAATAAATCCTCGACGGAAGCGAGCCAGCAAAGCTTGTGTAGCCTGTCGCTCCCGCAAGGTCCGATGCGATGTCACTCATAGACCGCATCAGTGCACCAATTGTGCCCTCGATAATATCCAATGTGTTGTTAAAGACAGACGCACCAAATAGTAGGTTCCCCGGACAAACAGATCAACTGAGAACTAACCCGGTCAAGTCGCAAACGCTCTCCCGTTGTGGTCGAAAAACAGCAGAGGATGCAGTTCAGAAACAGTTTGCAGGTAATTTTGCCAAAGGACCCAAGCTCTGCTGCATCAGATGATCTGGACTCGCCAAACGATGCTTGTGTAGAGCCAGGTCTCTCAGTGGAATGTGGCCCTGAAAGCCCATCCATGTGCTTCGACGCACTTTGGGATCAACCTGAGATAGATTTCCCTGCCGAACGACTCATTCAAGGTCCAACGGAAAACCTTGAGAAGGAATCTGGAATCTTTGAGATGGTTCTCAACCAGCGGAAAGATTCTGACTTCAGCATTATCTCAGAGAACTCTCGGGTTCATCATACAGAGTCAAAGCCAGCCCCAAGCTCCGATACAACGATGTCTGGCCAATCGCACATTATATACTCATACTACTCTTTCCTCGATCTCGATATCTCAGGCTTATTAGCTGATGATATAAACTACCTCGAGGCCCAAGGATGTTTTCGAGTCCCCACTCCAGAAGCCTTGGATGAGTTTGTTCAAGAATACTTCTTACATGTTCACCCAGCGCTTCCGTTGTTAGATGAAGCCTGGTTCTGGGCCATCTATACGCGATCTGCGCGCGGCAGATCAAACCTCTCTCTATTTGTCTTCCAGGCCATGCTATTTACTGCATGCAGTGTACGTCACGAGCTCGTTGATCTTAATACAAGGTTTGCTGACCTTTGTAGTTCCTACCCTTTTCAACCCTCCGAAGTCTTGGATTTACTTCAGTCCACAATGCAAGAAACACATACTACCGTCGCAGTAAAGTAAGTCCATTATGATCGGTGACTCATGCTGGTAGGCGAATTTGACTGACCTGCACTGCAGCTCTTGTTCGATCTTTGCAGCGAGAGGAACCTTGTGTTCAGTGCGCAGGGGGCACTTTTGCTGTCATACAATGGAACAATGAAGGACCACAAACGCACGAATTCTATTTGGCTATCAACTGCAATCCACTTAGCTCAGGCCACAGGTGCAGATCAATTCCATGCCAGCTCAAACCCGAGTTTAGCATCGGTAAATGAGCTGAAGCGACTGTGGTGGTGCTGTATAGTACGGGACCGAATCCTGCCACTTGGGATGCGAAGACAACTACACATCACATCGCTCGATGTGGCTCATACCAACTATTTGCCCACCGAGAAAGACTTCTGGCGCGAGATTGACGGGTCTCGGGTCTATGCACCACAGACGAAACGAACGCTAGTCCGATTATTTATCACGCTGTGTGAGCTGACTGTCCCGCTCACTGATGTCATCAAGATCGTCTATCCTACAGGCCGCACGACTGATATCCATTCCCCAGTTGTCCATGACGCCCAAGAGGGAAAGGAATCACTGCAGTCATGTGAGGCTAGATTGGAGGCTTGGTTCGAAAGAGCAACCATCCAGTTTCCAACGCCTGCTGGTATCATTACCCGCGAAGGATCTCTCGTGTTATACACAAACCTACTCTACATATACTATCAGTGAGCATCCCCGTTCAGGCATATTGATGTATTTCGTGTTTCTAACGATTGAAAAGTGCTGCTTGCTTTGCGCTTTATCAGCACAAAGCCTTCATTATCAGCCAGGAACAGTCCAAAGCAACTTCAGAGCTGCAACAAACCAAAAGCAAAATCGAGGATGCCGCCCTCGGCATCACAGAGAATCTGAAAGAGCTTATACAGCTGAGGCTAGAAAGGTTCTTGCCAATCAGCATGTGGGTTACTACCCTTATTTGTCATTTTCTGCTGCTGATAATCTATTTCTAGTGCTGCATACATTGCTGTTCCCCTAGTGCTCCACATCCTTGATGTGAGACTTGCAAAGAGGCCATTACAAATAGCCCAGAAGCAGGGAAAGCTAAATGTCTATGTTGAAACGATGCAGACTATGCAGAAACTGTACGACGGCGTTGATGATGTTTGGACCTTTATCAGAACAGCTATCGATTATGCAACTATACAGGACGCAGAGAATGAGACAAGCTCACAGAATAATTTCTGCATCGATGCTGTCGGGTGTCTAGGATCGAAATACCAACTCACCACAGACAAAGAGTGTGCCAATGACTGGGGTAATGTCCTCGTTATGGAACCTGTTTTATACTTCCGGCTTTCTCGAACTATCGACCACTCATTGGCTCTCGGGCGATACTCTGAAGGCTCTACAGTTGGCCTCGCTGCACCTCGTTCAGCGCATTTACCTTCTCCTAGACTCTTGACTATCGACATAGGTTCCCCTAAACAAACAGTCGATGACACCACTTGCGAGCATCACCAAACATCCGCCGACAACAGAGATAGAGATTCCGGGGCTGGTCAAGATCAGTTTTCATTAGTACCTCAGATGCTGGAGGACATTGATGAGTTTCTTACTTACGACTTTGGAATAGAAGATTTACAAACTGAGG
>JAAOAN010000466.1:0-29438 GCA_013396205.1 Fusarium mundagurra | reverse complement strand
ATTAATAATAATTAAAGTATTATCTTACTTATTAACTTTAAAAAAAAATAAGGCTATAGTGTAATTATAGAAAAAGGAAGTGTGGTTTACTTTCTAGGTACCTTATGGCATAGAGGGGGCAAGAATGTATCTAAGAAAGAGCTAAGAGCACTCACGGTTCAATATTGCGAGCCATAGGTCCGTCCGCTAGAGAATCAGATCTGTGCAGTAGATTGGGAGAAGCTGAACGAGATCCCGCCTCGGCTAGTCGACATGCTGTGATATCAGGTCGGGGCTCCTTTTGTAGGTTATGTAGATGGGATCAGCCCCAGAAGGGCCGTTTAACGGAAGATGAGGACAAAGCAAGCGGTCAATGGGTATAACACCAAGCTTTGAACTAGTGGTAGAAGCAGGGTTTCCCACTATTATTAGTTTGGAAGAGAGTTCTTATGGTATCTGTTATGGCGCTCAAGATTGGAATATGCTAAGCCTCTTAACTTAAATGTACCGTCCAGTCCTCCTCCTTGAAGGCCTCCTGAGCTCTCTCGATGATGCTGCCTGCTGCTTTTTGTTAAATATTTCGACCCCAGCCATAAAAGAGCCGGTCAGCACCCGAATCGCTAGGCGTGCTCAGGGTCAAGTGGACACCGCTGCCATGGAGTTTCTGGATCGAATACCAGTCATCACTTTGGCCTTTGGTGACCTTGCCACCAACTGCCGGCCAATAGGTCGAGCCAATCTTGAGTTCGCGCATGGAATCGGTCAAGGCGCGCATATATCGAACAAAGTTATCCGTGCTATTGGGGTCGCTGTAATCGATACCCGTGTCCATTGGCGCGCCGAACTCGGTTGCGACTGCGCGCGAAGCGCAATTGCCTAGGCCGTTTTTAAAGGCCTGGACCCAGCCGTTGTAATCTTTCTGACCGCTGAAAAAGGTGTAGACATGGTAGGACAGCAAGGTCCCGCTCAAACGGCTGTCGTCGCAGACGGGGTGAAGGTTCTGGCAGTAACCCGTGCCGCCTATGAGGATTCGCCCCTTGGGCACCGATGAGTGTCTGCCGACCCAGTTTGCAGCTACGTTGGTCCACTGGGTGGCGGTATAGCCGTGCGGTTCGTTCATGGGTTCGAAGTGTACGAGGCTATTGCTATTGTACTGGTCGACCACAGTGTCCCACATAGCGTTCCAGGCGTTCAAGTCGACGATCTTGCCACCCGAAGCCGCGCCATCTTCCCAGTAAGCCAAGATCACCTTGAGGTGATGGTCAGTGGCGGAATCGATCACTCCAGTGTAGGCATCCCACCAGGTAGAGCTGACCGTGCGTGTATTGACTGGCAATCGGATGGCGTTAATGCCGAGGTTGTCCTTCAGACCGGTATAGATAGCGTCGGCCTTGGCTCGGACGATATCATAGTTGTCGGACTCGTTCAGACCGCGCAGAACTAGTGGACCATCCACGAAGTTGTCTCCGAGGACAGCCCAATTGACCCCTTGAAATTTGCTGGTATTGGCACTGGCCAGTAGTCCGCCGGCCAACGCGGCTAGAACACCACTCTTCAGGATACTTGGCATGGTATTGATTACTCTCGGCCGTATATGAGTTTCCTGAAGTGGCTTGATGTTTCAAGTTGCTTGTGTAGTGACATCTTCTGTCCAGTATGTCAAGTTGTTATTATAGATTTACCCTAACTTATATGCAAGAGTTGAAACCCCAAAAGAGGGGCTTAGCATTGAGTGTCTGGACGCCAATACTCTAGCGCCGGACCGATGTTAAATGAATAACCCGATAGATAGGCCGTTCATCTGCAATAGTAATCTCCTGAATGACGGTAGCCCGAACTTGGCACCTGCCTTGGGCACCCTATACCGTATGCTGTAGGGTGGCACAGCTTGGGTGCGAACTGACTGCCAATCGGCGCTATACCCCAGAATCTTCCAAAATGTTGTCACAAGGCCAGTTACCCTTGTTTATGCGGGAAAATGGCGCCGAGAATCCGGGGAAGGTTGCTCATGTTGCATCGGAGGGACTTCGACCGATGCTAGCGACGTGGATCGTCCGATTTCCCGCGCCTATCAGAATCAATCTTCCTTTTCGGCAACAGCACTCATTAGTGCGGTAGTTGGCCAGTCGCTCGAACCACGGAATTTTGAATGTACGTCTACCCAGTGCGGTTATACCAGCGCGTCGCCATTGCGGGCCGTTCTATGGTGTGATGAGTCGCTGTATCGGGAAACTTTCTCGCTGCCTACTCGCAGCGTGAACGCCTTCATCTCATGCCTTACTCGAGGAGTCGGAGCAGTTGCCCGCATCGGAGACGACCGTCAGCACATAGCTCCATATCTGGTCGTGGCTATCGTTGAGCGACGTGTCGCGGCGGTCCACCTTGAGCTTCGTCAACACCGTCAGTGGTATCCGATCTTGCACCTACTTGAGGTTTGCCATGCTGCTATGCTCCTATGGCCACCCTCGCGGGGTGGCAACACGAATCACCGTAATCATATATGTTACGTTCTTTTAATTCGTTATATACTTACATAGGAAGAGTAGTTTATTCTAAGTTGAAGATAAAGTTAATAATGCCAAGTGTAATTTTAATTACCTAAAATACAAACTTTGCTTTGAACGAACCATCTCAAGACTCGTCTGGTATGAGGTTTGCACATGACATCCATAGAGCAGAAAACAATCCCGCAGATGCAACTTAATAGCCCATAGACGCAGATTCATCGAGCCCTTCTGACGTCTCAACCCCTTGAGGTTCTCGTGGGCAATCAGCTGCGGGTGCAGAACCTTGAGAGACTATTTCATCATTTCGAAGTGACTTCTCCACCATGATCCTCGCGCGGTCAAATAGCCTGTACGGTGCATCTACCGACACGTAGTACTTTCGCATCTCGTCCAGAGCTAGCAAGCACAGGGCCAGGTTGATGGCGAGCACCCTGGGTATTCAACAGTTCCTCAGCGGCGTTCTCATGTCCCACAGCTTTGAGAACGTACGTAATCGTTTGGGCGAACTTGATTAGATCTTCGGCCATCATACAATTGATGGCATGGGTCGCATGAGCGGCCGCAGTCCGAAGCGTGCTCTTCGCAAGTGCTTTCCAAGAGTCCTGTTCATCACCTGGAACCCCGTCTAGTGTTTCGTGGAGAAATGGCCTGTAAAGAGCCATGATAGCTGCTTTGCGAAAACTGTTTAGCCAGTGACTGACTATGACGCTGGGAACCATACTGAGTGTGAAGCCGGTATTGATATGTATGAGACGCCAGTACTGTACTCTGGTCATTGTTCCCGTCATGGATCCCGTGGGCTCGAATCTCATTCTCGTCTCTTTCAATGATGGCCCTGGAAGGCCTTTGCGCCTTTGATGGTATAGTTAGTTGATGATATTCTCCCCATGATGTGCGTCAGTCCTATCAGCTTCAGCCATATCCCAAAAACTGTAGCGAGATCCTCAGGTACGAAGTGTTGGTACTCAGGAGAATAGCTAGGACTTGTATTGTACAATCCCGGCATCGGAGTTGAGTAATGATCAAGAGATATCCGCATTGGCCGACCTTGGTCCATTGATAGCCAGACCTCACGGTAGTAGATACACCACCAGATACGTCGCCATAGAGGTCGAATACCGTTTCGTGAGGGAGATGTCAGCATGTGAAGAACGATCGTAGGAGATATGCTCATTGCAATGCCGTTCCAGTGCCAAGGACCCAGGCGATCTTCAGCGTCTGCATAGAAATGCCCCATGAGAAAGACGGACTGAATCAATATGACTTTATTCTTCTCACAGTCTGCATCGTACATTGTCTATAGGCCATGTAAGCTCAGTTATTTTATAACAGAGTTAAGTAGGTCTTTAGTCTATTAGTAGAGAATAGTATAGCTTAATAGAGGGGTATATAAAAGGTAAAATATAAAGATTTAAGGCTCTTAAGTTTAATCAGACTATTAAACTTTAACATTTTAATTTAAGGACTTTAATAACTAAGTAAATATAAACTATATAATGTGATATACTGAAAAATAAGTATTATATTGTATTCTCTTATTATATAAGACCCTTTTAGCTATACCTTGCATATTGCTGCAGAGACATTTTGACTTTTTAATAAACTATATAAAAAAGTCTATATCTAAGTAGTTGTTTATACCTTGGGAGGAACTTATGCCTAAAGTAGGCTGCGTATTATTGGAATATAGTAAAGGTCGTGCCTTATTGTGTTAGATTACTGCAGGATAAGGTTAAAGTAGAACTTATCTTCTATATTATCACTTCCATCAGTATCCAACTGATGAGTTCCAAAGTGCCTTCTCCATGTCCACAGGCAATCGTAAACCACGCTCATACTCAGTCTATTTCTGACTTGTTTTAACTGTAAATCTCTGATTGTGACACCCCCGACAACTGCGGGATCGGGAAGCGCGCAAAAGAAGCCGATGATATCACCTAGGCGAGCTGGTAGGTCGTTGTTCACAACACTCATCTGCCGAAGTCCAGTAATAGAAGACTCAAGACGTTGTTTGCCAGCGTTGGCATCGATGATGTTGTTGAAGAACCCATTTGTAAGAATTTTGAGCAGCACAAATGCAGCGTTGACATATGTCTGGTAACAGAAGAAAGGGCAATAGTCAAAAAACCCTTCGGGTCCTTCATTAAGCCGTTGGCTGAGGTCCACGAGATTGTCGGCTGTGGAGAAGAGTGCCGCGATCCGGTTTTTGTAGCCCTCCATTGCATGATGGTCGAAAAGGTAGAATGCCTGAAGATGGAGTCTTGCGGCCATGAGATACCAATCCTCGATGGCTTAACAGGATGATGAGAAAATGCGGATTTCTGTAGAACATAGAGATCTAGTACTTACCGCTGGACCCAGAAAATCGCTTCTCAAGCTCATCCAAATCCGAATTCAGTAGATGGTACATAGTTGATCGTTCACGCGTCAAGGCACCTTCAGCACCCGCCGGCACTGGTCTCGCCAATGATAAGGAGACACGAAGCTTGAACCTTTCTATTTGAAGGCGCAAATAAAAAGGTGACTCAGCTGGAGAGGATTCGAACTGACTGGCCGATGGAGACTCGTACATCTGGAAGAATAGCGGTAGGCCACAACCAATGCTCACACTATTCGAAACGATTGTAGATCAGTATGCGTTCAAAGGTTAATTGGATAGAAATGAGAAGGTGCTAAGTGCCAAGAACAACCTTATAGCTACAATGTTACAGGCCTCCCAAGTCTGTGCCCATTTGGAATGCTCGGATACATCAAGGTTCAATGGAACTTTGGTAAAGTCTTGGGCATCAAAGGCACAATGGAGACCCATCTGCGTACTCATTTGTAGCATGTTACCCACAAGCATAAACGTAGGGTCTGACGTGCTGCTGCTTGTGGGAAACGGCCAAGTACACAAGAGACAGAGGGCACGGATGGTCCAGATGGAGTATGACATGGACCGTAGGGTTTTCCACAACAAATCCGTTACATTTCTAGCCAGTCTGGGCAGGAGGGTTGGCTGCGATTTCTGCCGTCTTGCTGCCACGGCTATAATTACCCAGAACAGCAGTTCCGATCTTTCATAGTATTCGTGTGGACTTTCTTTCTCGTCGATGAGAGGAAGGTAGGGATGGTTGTACTTGATATACCTAAGCGGTCAGGAAATAGGTTGGCAAGGTCCAACCAAGGGATGTTTGCTAAAGGGTCGACCAGTACTTTATTAACTTACATATTGAACAACTCGTCAATCTCCTCTATTTGAAGAATTATATTACCAAGTGCTCGTGGCCGTACCTGCGGGAAAAGGGAGGCGCGATGCTGAGTTGGTGGGTCGATACCAGGACGAGTCGTGAGACATTGCAGGTCTGCATCATTAGTTACAGAGCTGCCCAGGGTGGCAGGTGGGAAATTCATGGATGCTGCTGGAGAGTCGTTCCTCACTGGGGAGAAATTGAGACCAGCATCGGTCTGGTTTATGGCATTAAACACAGAACCAGGCGTCCCGACAGGCGCTGGAACGGGCCAGTTGGTTTCATTATGCTGGGATGAGGTTGATGCGTTGCTCTGGGTGGCTCGCAACTGCTCTCGTAAGCTGTGTAGTTCACTTTCCAGGTCCGTCGATTGCCTACAGATTTGGTAAGAATAAACATTCCTCATGGCCTCCGCCATAATTTGACTTGGACTTACCTTCGTTTTCTAGTCCGACGAAAGCCATCGTCAATTCTGCAATCAAGTCCGAGACGTCTGCACCGAGTACAATAATCCGACTCTGTCAAAATTTGAGCCGAGGCAAGGTCACATCGAAGCTACGCAGATGATCAGTACCAGGTAGTGAGTGTGTTGATGATGTTGGAATGCGGAGAGGGGCTGCACTTTTTGCTGTTTACACTCATTACACGCCTTTCGTCGACTGGACATCTTATCGGCCTGATCGGCACTGAAATCAGTTCGGCCAGGTTCAGATTCATCGTCGATTCGTCCCGAGGATTGCATCGGGGGCGATAGTCTCCTCGGGGGAACCCAATCAGGATCCAAAGACCGACGGAGGATTGGTGAAATTAGGGGTCAACTGATAATAGGTCAGCGATGGAAATTACATGGGGCTGAGTGGCATGTAAAGGAGTACATTTCTTTCGGATGTCCGATACGAGCGGGGATGAAGTGATGTTAAAGTATTAGCGCTTATTTTTTTTTATTTATTTTTTTTTTAACTCCAAGCCAATTTCGCTATGATGTGTTAAAACATGCCAAGACCCAGTGATTGCATTAACACATATAACCTTAGTTTATGAAATTACAAGCAATACCATTTACTAATAATAACATAGAGAATTAATAAAGGCATATATTATAATATCCCGCAATTTCATAACAGCAGCGGAAGCACTTTATAATAACTATACAAACTTAGAATATCCTTATACTATTTCATATCCTAAAGACTCTTTATAAAATTTCTAGACCTTGCTATACAGGCTGCCACCTACAGCATTATCCAGAGCCGTCGCTTGTTCCAATCCCACGATAGTGAAAAGCTTCTTAGGTGTAAACTTCTTATCCAACCCGGTCCTTCCCGTCTCCTTCATCTGAACAAATACATCCTTGATAGCCTGATAAGCCGGGCCGATGGATGCAAAAGGAAAGATGATAAGCTTGAACCCGAACTCGGCGGCTTCAGCGGGCGTCCACGATGGAGTCGCTCCATGCTCCACCATGTTAAGCAGCATAGGCGTGGGAGCCATGATCTTGCATACTTGTCGAGCCTCTTCCTCTGTGTTAATGCCTTCGAGGAAGCCGACATCCGCGCCGGCCTTGACAGCAGCCTGGAGCCTGCGAATAGCCTCGTCGAAGCCATGTGTCTGTAGAGCATCGGTTCTGGCAATGATGACAATGTCAGAACCAAGTTCTTTGCGAGTCTTGTAAGCGGCAGCGATGCGCTGTTCGAAGGTTTCGATGTCGACCACGGCCTTGCCACCGAGGTGACCGCATCGCTTGGTCTGAATTTGATCCTCAATGTGGAGGCCAGCAACGCCAGAGCGGTGATATTGCGCGACGGTTCGAGCCACCATGTTGGGGCCACCGTAACCGGTATCGGCGTCAGCGATCAGAGGCACAGAACTGTCGAGGTTTGCGATCATCTCGGCGTGTTCGCGCATGTCGTTGAGGGACGCGAAGCCAAGGTCGGGCTGGCCAAGCTTGGATGCGACAGTACCAGCTCCGGTCTGCATTACATGTTAGGTCAATGCAGATAGTTGAGAGGTTGAGAGCTTGTCTTACCATGTAGAGGCACTCAAATCCAACCTCAAGCGCGATGCGTGCACTGAAACCTTCGTAAACACCCGGTGCGACCAGGATCTCGTTGGATTCCAGCCTCTGACGAAGCTTGGTAGCGCAGGAGACAGAAGAGGCATTGTGCCCGTTGGTGTGACCGTTTGTGTGAGACATGTTGATAGATGTTGATAGATGTTGATAGATGTTGATAGATGTTGGTTTCTGTGATTTCCTGTTTCTAGGTCGACTTGTGTTGTAGTGCTGTTGCTTTGTTGTATTTGTTCCAGTCTATCATTGAAGAGGCTCTACAATTAAATAGGTAATTAATTTAACCTTTCGTTACGTTAAACACAATAGTCGCATTCCGAAACCGGGGTAAACCCCAGATGTCCGATCGGACTTGCAGGGTCCGATCGCTCAACATTCTACCACCCATTTTCTACAGTCCGATCGGCGTCCGATCGCTCATTATCGGACTACCCGTTCCCCGCATACTACCCCAAACCGCAATAGACTACTCGTTTAGACTACTCCGTACCCCGGGGGGAACAATCTGGGGCCCCGCACAATTGTTGCCATGCCGATCCGATGCGAAATTGTGGGAGAAGGGAGGCGAGAATCGCATGTAATGCTGATGGGTATATGAACCAAGCATCCCTAACTTCAAGCATCATCTTCTCTACAGCAGCACGACAATCTCGTCAGCAAGTTCATTCAAATCTTCCACTCTTTTCCTTCACAGACATTTCAATCTCATCGTTGTTATTAACATGTCGGAGAAGGAGACCTCTTCTGTTCCTCAAGACAATCTTGGTCTTTCTGTCAAGATGTCCCATGAAGAGCACCATCTCAAGACTATACAGTCCGAAATGGGCGATGTCGATCATGAAACTCCTGAATGGAAGGAGAGCGAGAAAAGGCTTGTTCGCAAGCTTGATATGACACTTATGCCCATGGTTTGGATTCTTTACATGTTCAACTATCTTGACAGGAACAACATCGCGTAAGTATCCATCCCCTGCGCCCCCTTTCCTGTTTCCTCGATTGAACCTGAGCTAATCTTGTTCCGCGCATAGGCAGGCCCGTCTTGACAACTTCGAAGCAGACCTCGGTCTCAAGGGCAATGAATTCAACGTCGCAGTATCTATTCTTAACGTCGGTTACATGCTCGCGCAGCTTCCTTCCAACATGATCCTTACACGAGTTCGCCCGAGTATATATCTGCCAGCATGCGTCATTGTGTGGTCTTGTGTTTCGGCTGCCACTGCTGGAGTGACCAGCTTTTCCGGTCTGATCGGCGTACGATTTGTTCTTGGTATTGTCGAAGCACCATTCTTTCCAGGTGTAAGTAGCTTACCCGATTTGGGTCCTAGGACCAAGTTCTACAGTTCAGCACTGACATATGGATACGGTGACAGGCTTTCTTCATGCTTTCTTCCTGGTATACCCGCAAGGAGCTCGCCCTTCGCACTGCAGTCCTCTATTCAGGTCTTGTCATAGCTACAGCCTTCTCCGGCCTCATCGCAGCAGGCATATTCGCAGGTCTATCGGATAAAGCCGGTCTTCATGGCTGGCAGTGGCTCTTTATCTTGGAGGGTGCCGGTAGCGTTGTTGCCGCCATTGTGGCCTTCATCCTGCTGCCAGACTTTCCGGAGTCCACAACTGGGAGCCAAAAATGGCTTTTCACAGATCAAGAGCGTCAGGTAGCTATCCAAAGGATTGCCCTGGATCGCGTGTCTCTGCCCGAAGCTGACCGGTCTATCTGGCATGGTCTTCGTCTTGCTGTGCAGGATGTCCGAACCTGGATCTTTGTAAGTTTCCATGCCACGCCTCCAATAAGAAATAACCGGCTGACCAATCCTTCACAGGTTATCATCCTGTGCGCCAATCACACGGCCTACGGGTTCAACAACTTCTTTCCCACGTGAGTCCCAACCTTTGTTTTCCACCTTTATAAACAGTATGGTCAAATCTCTAACATTCTTTCTTCATTAGCATCGTTCGTTCCATGAATCTCGGCAATCGTACCATCACACTGGTCCTCACAGCTCCCCCATATCTGTTCGGTGCCGCTGTTTCCTTCTTGGTGGCTTATTCAAGTGATCGTTTCAACGAGCGTGGATACCATATCAGCGTTCCAATGGCCTTCGCCATCGTCGGCTTCATCATTTCAGTGGCAACCCTCAATCATGCTGCTAGATATGCTGCATCGTTCTTCTACTGCGCCGGCGCTTTTGCTGCTAATGCGGCAGTTTATTCATGGGCAGCCTCCTCGTTGAATCAAACGCCCGAAAAGAGAGCATGCGCGACTGCCATCGTGAATTTGCTGTCGCAATTTGGCAACATCTGGAGCCCTTATTTCTTCCCTTCATCAGATGGGCCACGCTATGTTATGGCTATGCTACTTATGATGGGCTTCTCCGCGCTTAGTATTTGTGCATCATTATTGATGAAGTTCCTGCTTAAGAAGGATAACAGAAAGCTGCTTGCTGAAGCAGAGCAGTCTGGTAGAACTGTTAAGCTTTATACTACTTAGGTCTAGTATTTTATTTAATGCTGTTAATGCATACAGATCATGCCGTAAGTGAGAAGATGTAATTTTAAGAGTGATAGTGACTTTAAGCCTGGAAATTATATGATTTCTATCTATACTCTAATACCAGCAATCTATAGGAATTTTGATAAGAATTTATGGATGCAAATGCAATTTGGCTCAAGATGGGACTGGTTTTCACTCCTGTTTAGCCACGGGAGTCCTCCTCTTAACAACATTGGATAGGTCGCCAACAGGAAGCTGAAATGGAAACTCCACAAGAGCTAACAGAATGGCCAAGAGACAGTACCATCCTGCAAGGTTCACTGCAAAGAGTAATGCGCCGCCCCCCTAGAACATGTCTGGAAAGTGAAGAAATGGCGGGCTTCTTCAACAGATCTATTACAGGCATTCGGACCCTGGTCGGGAATCAATGCAAAGAGGTCCAAGATGAAACAGGGAGACCACCAAAGGTAACATATAACTATCCGCTAGGAAGCGAGCACAAGGTGCAGGTGAACTAATCCGTGGGTGTTTCAGAAAATCCTCCTCGTTGGGGGTTTGGGCAGCTCAGAGTACGTCTATGACAAGTTGACTGAAATCTTCGCCAACAAGGTCCTCAGACCAAGCGATGGGTAAGACATCCCCCTCTGATATAATCTGTGTGTTAATCAAAGCTCTCCAGATCGTCTGCTGTTGCTCGAGGTGCAGTTCTGCGGCTGCTACAGGAGAACATTTCGTCTCAGCCAATCCATTCACCAGAGGATCAAAAAGCTCTCGGAATCCTACCGGATGTTATTTCTCGTCGGTCAAGGTACCACTATGGAATTGTGGTCAGCACCTCCATCAAAGGCTTAATTCTTGATCCTGAGGATGTAATTACCATCAATCCAGAAGGATTCAAGAGAGTGTTAAGAATGAGGTGGTATTTGCGAAAGGTACGAAAGCCAATTATTCATGGCGTATGCAAGTGCTCGTACTGAAACCATCACAGGGCGATAAGATCGACAAGAAATCGCGGATTCCTTTCTTCTACAGCCACTATTATCGTGCTAGAGATATGCCCGAGAAGTGCGTCTTTGAAATCGTATACAGCGCTCAGGATCCAGCACCAAAGAGATCGAACTCTGCCGTGTTGAGCTTGTGTCGGATCGAATGTGACTGGGACAAGCCTATCACCGAATGGCAACCAGTAGGGGATCCATCGGAGGGTTGGAGAAAGCATAACGATCTTGAGCTTACTATGGGACTGCAAGGTGAACCCAAGTGGGAGGTTCGTGTCGGGTCTAATAAGCGTGAGCACAAGTTTGATATTGAGTATGCTAGTTAACTAAAAGTTGCTCATCTGAGGGAGACTTCTTGCCACTCAAAGTCAGGCTTTTCCAGCATCTCCCCATTCATAATTCCATACACATAACCACCTCCAACAAATTCATATGAATCATCATGCGATAAACATGGCCGTAGTACAACAGGCAATCTGCACCCTTTGAGAATCCAAACAGAGTCACCAGGGCGTGTTGCCTTTGGCAGTAGTGCGAAAAGACCCTTCCCGGTCTTATAGAAACCCAATCCTCTTGTCTTGTGTACACGGAGGAACAGCTCTTGCAAGGTGAGTATTTCATCTTCGAACTCGGAAATAATCCTCCCCTCAATGATCTCTTCCTCGCTGGTCTCTTCCTCAGTGGCATCTCTTTCTGTGGCATCTTCGGTGACATCCTCCTTAGCATCTCGAGAGAAAGCTACGCGAGGAAGAGACAATCCTATACGTAACATGTCCTTAAACTCTTCGTCATCGGGGCTCATGGTGTCTTGTTTGTTATAATCCATTGCCACCTTCAGAGCTGCTTCGCGGACAGGATCATCAGTCAGAGGATAAAGTGCATTCGCATCGCCGTCTGGTGTTTCCGTCCCGCCGAAGAAGTTGAATGCTTCTTCAATCCAACGAGTCATCGACACGAAGTTGAAAGGATCAGAAGCTCCATTGGGCGACTTGTCTGTGATGTTATCTATGCGATGCCCTTGAACAAAGCACTGATCTGCATCCTCTTTGCTAAAGTCTACAGACCACGTTCTTGCCGGCCCCCCTGCTGCGTGCCACGCAGTACTCACAGGAGCTCCTATCCAGATATGATTCAATGGTTTCGGTGCAGTAAGATCTCGTATCCAAGAAGGATATTCTTTAGCGCGACCAGGGAGACCCGCACAGAGCAATAGCTCTCCGCCCGAATCTGTCTGCAGAGCATATTTCCAGAATCGCATGGTTATATCTCTCATTGAGGAAGTATAGTCAGGTCGAAGACTCAGTGCTTTCTCTTTGTCGTCCTCATCAATCATGCCGAGAATACCAAAATAACGGTCCCGTGGCACAGTGCAGCCGTGCGAGCAGAAGAAGACCATGCACATCGATAAGTTTGCTTGATTCATCTCGACTCCACAAAGGAGTAGTTTGACCGTGTCGTTGAACTCGCGGCCATGTGGTGTGCTGAGATCGATGAGTCGGCATGAACGAACCAGACACATGGCGTTGTATGACATGAAGAGGCTTGTTAGATCCTCGTTTGTATACTCGACTGAGTCCCATGGCCATTCAACTCCTTTGTACCATACAGTACCTGCCCAGAGCTGTCCCCAAGGTATATGTCGACGACCAACGACCATGACTACATCACGTCCAAGGACAAACTCTTGCACGACCCAGAGGCGGTGAAACCATGGCGCAGAGATGAGTTCAAGATAACGCGCAGGCCATTCATCTCCCTCAACATCGTCAATGGCATCTGCCTCCTCATCGGTTGGATATGGGATGCCCATGAGCTTCGCGGTTGACTCTCCTGATAGGATCATGGAGTCGCCTTGGCCCATAACAAATCCATGACGGATGTTTCGCTTCCAGTAGCGCTCTATGGCTTCGAGCACAAGTGCGATATTCTCTGTTTCTTCGCCGATATCGCACAGAACCCTCATGGCAGAGCTGTAAATAATGCCCATGAGAGACACTTGGACTTCTTTCTCATCCATGTCTGACTGATTGATGCAAAGGCCATCAGCCCAGTATAGTTGGGACTGTTCTTCATCGCGAAGTCGGCGTAGAATGGAAGCGAGTGATGCTGTTATCGGGATGGAGCCTTGGGGGGTGAAGAAGGTGTCTGTGAAGGTTGACTGGCCCCAAACATAGGAGATCGCGTCAAAGCAAACGTATTTTTCTGGGTCTATCGGATCTGCTTGAGCTGCAGTGCCTGCTTTTTGCCGTGGAGGAAGCTCTTCCAAGCTTTTGACGATGAGCTCGCCATTGAGCTGATCTGCTTCTTGGCCGGCGTTGAGGCGCAGCAGTCTTATCTGCCCAGCGCCGAGTGGTATGTACTCGTAAGGCAAGTCTTCAGACTCAGTCACTGCATTCTTTGGCCGTAAGACCAAGGGGATTTCGCTCATTCTCACAGGAAAGAAATACGAAACTTGGTGGTTTTTGGTCTTGAGATCTCCAACGCGCTGGCGCTGACAGGCGATCGCGACCCCGCAGTTGGGGCAAAGGACCCTGTGTGACAAACCATAGCCAATTACAATTGCATCTGATCATTTAAGCGAATTGAGCCTCAAAAGAAACCATCATCACTGACTCTTGGTCCATGACAGGCTCGCGAATCCGGCCCGCGTGTTCTGGTAACAATGAGTCAGAAAAGTCAATGTGTCATGGATTACACTTGCATGGGTTGGATTGGGCTTCACGGCCAAGAGAAGGGGAAGCTGGGAGGATCATAGACTTGGCAATGCCCAAGGCAATAGATACGGTCCTGCTCATCAGGCTATGGTGGGGGATTAGAAGGGAGGTCTATGGATCTAGAGCCTTTTGCGATACCAGTGTACGCCTCAACAGCTTTCAATGTTGATTCGCCTGCTTCTGCTACACCCAAGCATCACATCGTACGTTAAAAGATGGGTCACCTAACGAGTAAGCAAGTCTGTATCACATGCCATAGACGGAGAATATCAAACTGCGTATCAGAGAGGATAGTATTAACTGATAGCCTATTATGTACAAAGAAAAAGCAATCGAAGATAGTACCAGCTATATGTCATGTTCTACACAACCTCCATGTACTTCTCCTCACCCAGATCCAGGACTTAGCAAGAGGCACCATAGGGAATACCCTTGCACTTGGTAGAGGTCTTTCCACCAGTGACCTTGTTGTTAGTCCAGGTCCAGTTCTTGCAGTTGGCGCAAAGGATGTAGACATCAGTTCCGCTGGACTTGACAGTTCCGGTGACCTTGTTGATGGTGACGTCGGTGATGGGGACACCAGCAGTAGGAGTTCCAGTAGGAGAACCGTTCTGGTAATCCTGCTCAATGACGATACCGTACTTGGCGATGTTGGAGAGAGTGATGGTGTCGTACTTGATATCGGAAACGGAACCGGTAGCGCCAGAAACGGTCTTGATGCGGACACCGTTGTCGGAGTTGGAGATGGCAGAGTTGAGGATGCGGACGGTCTTGACGGTGTTGTCAGAGCGTCCACCAATGGATCCGATGGAGAGACCGTGGCCGCCACTGCAGTTACCGCCGGTGAAGGTGATGTTGGTGCCAGAATTTATGGCGAGACAATCGTCCTGGTTCTTGACGACAGCTCCAGAGATGTACACACCGGTAGAGGATCCGACATCGAAGGCATCGGTGTTGTGTCCACCAAGAGAATCGCCGAGAGAGTTGTCCATGTGAACGCCATAGACACCCAGGTTGGTAACGCTGTTGATGCTGAAAGCCTGGACAGGGGTGTTAAGAACGTTCAAGTTCTTGATGTTGGAGTTCTTGAGAGAGTGGGCGCTGAAGAACTTGGGCTTTGTCTTGCCGCCGTTGCTACCCTTTCCATCCCACCATCTCTTACCCTCGCAGTCGATGGAGTGTCCAGAAGCTCCCTCGATGAGCAGATTGTTACCAGTGAAGGAAATGAGAGGGCCCTCCCATTCAGCATAGCCGAAGGTGGTCTTGCCCTGGAAGATAACGTGAGTGCCATCATTGAGCTTGGTCAAGTCGAGAGTGGTCTTGGCGGGAACGGCAATGTTGTTGAGGATGATGGTAGAGCAGCCAGCCTTGTTCTTAATGGCAGTAGCGGCATCGGTGAAAGTGCAGCTAGCACGGGGCTCAAGAGCTGGTGCTGCGAGTACAGAGGCGACCAGGCCGCTGAGAAGGACAGTTGAAGAGAACATGTTAATGAATGTAGTGTCAAAAGAATGGAAGTTTTGAGAAAGTGTATATACGAATTGAAGTATACTGCTGAATTGAAATGCTAATAACAAGAATAAGATAGACTGTGCCAAGAGTATGCGGCTCTCTTATATATACTAAGTGCACTCCCTAACTATATCTGAAGCGCGCATTTGCAGCTTGAATCATGAGGTACCCGCGTACAGATGCCGTTCAGCCGTGACAATGGCCCGTGTTCACTGCTTCATCGGCCCTCGTCTTGATTAGGGATCGCGAGTTTGGTCCGGGAATTAGAAGAGTGCTCCACATGGCCCCCAATCTACCGGGGTTAAGATTGAAACACCAACATCGACGCCGCAAGAAGCCTAGTCAATTGGTGGACTGCATTTTTCCAGAGCAACTGTCATGTTTCACCATCGAGTCTGGAATCTGGACCAGGACCATCTCGGATGCCCGGCACATTCCCGCTGTTTCTCAGACGACTTTTTAAATAAGTAAAACTGCTGCACGCTGCGTGACATCGTAAAGTGGGAGATGCAATTCCGTTCCTTAATTGCACTAGTCAGTATAACTTCCCCCCAACGCTTTCGGCAATAAGGCACGTCGGTGATTCTTTTCATTCGTGGGTGTATTTCCCCAGATTATGTGATTGCATGAGCTGACGCTACCTTCTGTATTGGCAACGGAACGGAGAACTCTATTCTCTTTAGAATTTTTAACTTTACGGAGTTAACGTTGGTTTTTACCCCCTGTAAGTCTGGCACTAGGTGTTGTACTGATTATCTTTTCCCTCTAGCTCCGATGCCCTGGTTCAATTAATGTGATTGGGGGAACGGCGATCTGAATGGGGGAAGCAAGTGTCTTGAACTTCTCAGAGCCCATTTGCCTCATTTTTATCTCCTAGAAGAGTAGATGTGCCGGGCAATGAGACAATGTCGAGGCCATCACCAGTGAGAGCCCAAGATGGTAAGGCCACAAGCGCCCCCAATTGGAGATGACTCTGTGTCAGCAAACCGAAGTGTGTGTCCCGGGAGAAAGTTTCGAGTATTGGGAGACGTATATCCATAGGCACCAAGTGTTGTTGTGTGCTAGCATCCCATTTACCCATACCCTGCAAAGCCATTACATGTTTTGATCGGACCAAACACGTCGCCACGCAGACGACCTCGTTCTGATTCATGATCTAACCTGACTACAGCATACATCGTTATATATTCGGAAGCACTCGCCTGGCAATTGAACATAAGAATCGCTTTGTTAGTTGTTATTTATCTTACTGCACATCACTTAGAGATCGAAGGGCGGGTTTCCAATATATGAGAGTTACTTCTACCCCTCCACTATTGAGAAGCTCGTAACCTAATTCCAGTGAACCCGAGTCCCACTGGCCCAGATGAGACCAGTATACGTACACTCAAAGTCTATCTGGCCGCAGTGAGATTCTGTACTTCACGACCTCTGGATCCTCATACTCCTCCATCCACCGAGGATCAAGAGTAATGTCCCACTGTCTCACATAGACCATGTCCTGGTTATAAAGGTCTACAAGCGACTCGTAGTACTGAGTGTCCTCCTGCTTCTTTTCCGGAGTTGCCGTCCTTATCCACTTCTCCATATTGTGTTCTTTGGCGACTTCGTCATCGGCCCATATGCCAAGAGGGTCGTCACTGTATCCCCCCATTTGGATCATTCTTTTGTTCTCAATGGAGAAGGCATTCGTGAATGTGAGCCACTTTTCGCGACGCGCATTTGCCCAGTAGTCAAGAAGGTCTTCTGGTGCACGACCGTTGATCACGGCACCAAGAGCGCGGCCCAGGGGTCCAGCGTCCAAGAGGCCTGTAGTCAAGCCCAGTCCTCCAATCGGGTTGTTGCTCTGAGGAGTATCAGTTAAATGATCTCGTGGAATATGGTTGCAAAGGTCTCTGAGAATCAGTACTCACATGAGCTGCATCACCAGCCAGCAAAACCCTCCCCTTCTTGAATGTCGAGGCACACCTCTGATGAGGCTTGTACTTGTTTAGATCCACGAGCTCGTATTCGACAGGCCAGACCGGGAAAATGTGTTTATAGTGCTCATCGATCTCGGCCCGAATCTCATCGTTTGTCATTCCCGCCTTGACCCCAAAGGCACAGCGCCAAAGGCCAGCATCGTCTAGAATGCATACAACGGACCAGTGCACAGGGTCCATGATGAAGTTGGCGGTCGAGAATCCATGCTTCATGAAATCAAAGCGTACATTGGTTGCGACGAAGTCTTCCTTGGGCCAAGAGAAGCCGTCAAATGTGATGTCTGAGAGTCTGCGGACGGTTGACCCAGCGCCGTCGGCTCCTACCAGCCAGTTGCACGTGTATCTTATCTCTTGGTTTGTATTAGTGTCTAAAGCCACGACTTCGACTGTATCTTGTTCCGCGTCAGGGTTGATCTGAATGACCTTCTGGCAGAACTTGATCTCAGCGTTGTATTTATTGAGGAGATGATCGACCAAGATTTTGGCTAGTTTGGGTTGCGGGCAATTAAGTGAGGCGGGGAATATGTCGGCATCTTGAGTCTTGGTGATAGAAGCGACCTTTTCCTTGTTCTTCCAGAAAGCCATGACATCATTGAGGACAGACTCCTTCCGGACATCGTCGAGTGTTCCAGACTCGAGCAGCTCTGCCTGTGCACAAGGCTGGTAAACAGCTGCGCGGGGAGACTGGTCGACTTCGTGGTTTCTCTCTAGAATCAGTACTGGCACGTTGAGTTTAGCCAAGTTTACCGCCGTGATTAAACCAACCGGACCTGCCCCAACAATTATAACGGGATGAGGGTTTGGGTTAGGGGAAGACATGATTTCGTTAATAGCTAGCAAAAGTAAATGTTTTTGCAATCGTAGATCTGATGTTTCAATCGGAAGAAGATGTTTGTGATAGCTGGTCCTGAGATGCAATAGAAATACCTATAGGAAAGCCAGCAAGTGAAGCCTCTCCTCTTTATCCCACATACGAGAACCTGTATTTCGGCGGATCCAGGGTATTTAGAAATGGTCTGCTGAGCCGACCCCACAAAGCAAACCTGCCGCCAAGGCACAGTTTGCGAGGGGTAGGTAGCATTTAGAGTTCAAGGCCCACTATGTCAAGTGGAACCCGGTTAATTGAGTGATACCTAGTTAAAACTTCCCTATGATATCTTAACGGAATATCTCAAGCCAGCACGCTTAAAACCCCTAAGTAACTTCAGGCAAGTAGCTATAGATATGTATTCATCCTTTGTAACTACTTACTCTTTGCCTTTCAAGACCTAGATACGGCGTTATGTTTCTTCCAAGCCAAGAAGCGACTCCAAGTGCGATTCTCTCAAGGACAGAGTTGGGGATAGATGGCTACCATCGTCTTGGCTTGGCTATTCGAAATTGGGTTGCGGCAGCCTGATATATGTCGCTGAGATATTATAAGCTTTCACTATCAATTAACTTACTCTCTTCTTCAAGCTTATCTTACTTTACTCAAGATAAGACACTGTACATTGACTAACTATTCTGGGATAGCTGCTGGAAAAGCGGGGTGCATGCAAGTCACGTCGATGATTAGCCCGCAGCTGGCCAAGA
Source organism: Fusarium mundagurra (assembly GCA_013396205.1). Lineage (NCBI taxonomy): Eukaryota > Fungi > Ascomycota > Sordariomycetes > Hypocreales > Nectriaceae > Fusarium > Fusarium mundagurra. The sequence goes on along the minus strand of JAAOAN010000466.1, from coordinate 10,385 downwards.
TTGGGGAACATGCATTCATACTCGTCCAAAACTCCTTATCTCATAGTGAGCTCCCAGTTTCACTCAATATATAGCCGCCAGTTACAGACCCAGTGGCTATGGAGCCTCGAAGACGCGTCTCCCGAGCGTAAGCTTCCTATACAAGCCAGGAAGGACATATCCAATCGTCTAATGTCGGATGCAATAGGTGCGATGAATGTCGCCGATTGAAAGAGAAGTGTGAAAGCGGCTTCCCGTGCCGTAGATGTTCTCATCTCCAACGACAATGTAGATACACAGATCCGACCCCGAAACCTCGTGAGTTTCGTGCCTACGTTCCGAGGTAAGCAGCTTCATCAATCGTCGAGAGCATGTCTGACACATCGAAGAGAAAGCCGTCGGAGACCAGATACGAGCCAGTTGATTGAACGTTCAAAGCACATGGAGCGGATACTACGATGCACCATGCCAGGAGTCTCTCTTGATACCGAGAACCTCTCCAATATCGCAGACAGACTCGAAGCCGAGCATCAGAGTCTGAATCAGGCCTCGGATGGTCAGAGGGACTTGGAAGGGCTGGGGGATAATTTGGAAGCATTGGAGATTGATGATGAGGCGTGCACGATGCAACCGGTTGGAGATACGACAGCGCGTTCGTTGACCTTATACTTCACTTCCACTGAGAATAGGTACTAAAAAACCACAGATTTCTCAGGAGAATTCTCCTACTGGAACTTCTCCATGCGCATCAAAAATCTAATCGAGAGCCAGATACAAGAGCCAGGGAGCCGCCGGGTATGTTATACTACCAACAGGCAATGCCTCTCATTCATACCTTATCAACTAACAATATGTAGGAGGGCAATAGTCAGAATGATGACTCGGATGCTTTTCCACGTGCGCATCATCTACGTCCTGGGCGTAATCACTTGTCGGAAGCCATATCGTCGTTCCCCCCTGCCAACATATCAAACTTCTTGGTGACAGTCTTTTTCAAGTTCGCAGAGAGCTATCTTTTCTTTATTGATGAAAGTTGGGTTTTTGAGAAATTAGATCAGCTCTACAAGAGCCCCCAAGGTCTATCCCAGGCTGGTAGTGAGGTGACGGTCAGCATCCTCCTGACAGTCCTTGCCATCGGAACACAATACGCTCATCTTGAACACACCGACGGTTCTGATAACACGTCGACGTCAGGCCTATTGGAGGAAGAGATAGGTGCAATGTTTTATCAACAAGCAATTCGGCTGCTCCCTGAAATCATCGAGATCTCGTCCCTGGAAAGTGTACAGGCATGCTTGTTGTTTGGATACTATTCCCTGCCGATTGACGCTTCTGGCCTGGGGTTTATCTATGTCAACCTGGCTACTAGGCTGGGAATACAGAATGGCATGCATCGAAAATGCAGCAACAGCGCCTTCAACGCAAGCGTTATCGAAACTCGAAACCGCGTTTGGTGGACGACCTACGTGTTGGAAAGGTAAGCTATGGCTTCCCCAGACTGCAAGTGGAATGTACCCCGCTGACTGGAGAGAAGAAAGATATCTATTTTCCATGGCCGGCCTATCTCAGTGTCTCGGTCAAATATCGACGCCAGTCTACCAATACAGCAGGACGGTTTACAATCAGATGATTGGCGCAAACGTGCTTCATACACCAGAGTTTCTGTACAGCTGATGTACTTTCTCGAAGACATGTATCACGAAATGTAAGCTGAGACCTAAACCCAACGCACGAGACGAATACAGTTCCCTATAATAACATTCATACAGCAATATCTTACGAAATTGCCGCAAGCGAGAGATAGTCACAATTGTATCACGACTTGTGACCAAAAAGGACAGCCTGACTACATGGTGGCAGTCTCTCCCTCCGGATACAATCGACGCGAATGAGCAACCAACCGTGACACAGTCACGTTCATCAATGCACCTAAGACTCGATTACTGCCTAGTACGCATGTTTGTCGGGAGACCGTTTCTATTAAAGAAAGATACCAAAGACTCCGCGACAAGCCCGTCTGTCCCTGAAAACAGCCCTGGGACCAACGAAAGAAGTGCCTCGAAACTCGTGACTAGCCGAGAAGAGCTGATAAGCGACTGTATCAAAGCGGCAACAGAAGCCCTCGATATTTGTCAGCAGCTACGGTCGAGCGGGATGGGTCTCGCTCGGGCCTCGTATTCCGAATACAGTGCGTGTCGAGCATCGCTGTTGGTGCTGATAGCCTACTCGATCTGCAATCTCTCTGACCAATTCCGCAAATCGTTATGTGAGGGGCTGGATATGATACGGGAGATGTCTGCTGTTGGAGAGTCGGCACGCTCTGAAATCTCCTTGATCGAGTCGCTTGAACGTGCTCTCGCTCGTCTGCACGCTGGAGCACGACCGAATGACACAGGCAGCCAAAACCAAGCATATTCTGATTCGGCATACGAAGCATTTCGCAGCTGGGGAGCCAACTTGGCAAGCAAGAATGGGCTCGATGCCTCTACACCAGCGGCTCCGAATGCCTCAGGTGGCCAGGCGGAGATAGACTCCGTGTCTGGGTGGCCTGTTGACTTCCAGGCCCTGTCTAGCATGGACTTTTTCAGTGCTTATGACCCTATGGCTGATCCTCTACTTCAACTACCCGTGTTTGGTACTGAAAATCTCTCTCCGACTGATGGATGGCTTACCCAGTCCGAGACGGAGATACTTGGGCGATTCATTACAGGACCTCACGGGCAAAACTAGGTAGTGCAAGCGAATTGTATTAAAACAAGGTCAATCGAGCTCATTTGAAACAGACAAGAACTAAAGCGATGCTTGTACAATCCCCTTTGCCATATCCGGTAGTGTATCAGCTATAACCTCCATCTTGGTGTCGAAGATCTCAGCGCAGGGATCTTGTTCATAGATGGTGCAGTAAGCACCCCGGAAGCCAACCTTGACGGCAGCTGACACGTCCCACATGTGAGCAGCAGCAAACCACTTGACATCATCTGGTGCGAATCGAGCTAGGGTCGGCCTGTACGCAGCCAACGCTGGTTTGGCCACGCCCTGTCCATCGCAGCTGATGAGATTCTCCAGCGGCATGTCAACGCCAGCGCGCTCAAAGTAACCTCCCACACGCTTGACATCGCCCGTTGTCAAACACCACACAGTGAACCCTGCGTCTCTCAATATCTGAAAGCACTCTTTAGCTCCGGGCCGCAACTCGAGGTCTGAGTATGCCTGGACACAGGCATCCCTTTCTGCGTCTGTGACGAGTTCCCGTGGTTCCGCAACGCCGACCATGAACAGCGTGCGGTAGAACAATGTGCGCAAGACTTCCTTGTAGGGACGATGGCGCTCAGAGACGGAGAGAAAGGTGAACTCCAGCTCGGCTGCCGTCATCCAAGTGTAGCCGAATGCATTGGCCGTGATGTGCTTGGAGGCTAGCTTCTCGCCGATGATGCGGTCGATGCCGTTGTAGAAGGCATCGAATGATACGCAGGTGCCGACTACGTCGAAGACGACATGCTTTTGATTGGCCATGATGGGGACTTGATGCCAAGCTTGGTTGCAACCCTTGAAGATGGGCGAGAGCGGGGGAAGAGGGGGGAAGATAATTTGGCAAAACAAGATAAGATGCGGATAGGAAGGGCGCGATGACTTGGGTTACGTAGTAGATAGTTATGAATTATCTCAAAGCAGGGACGAGTTGCAGCATTAACAACAACGTGAAATGGTCTCTTTTATCCAATGATGACTGTGACACTGGTGCTCCGTACTCCACCGCACCGGCAGTTATCGCCAATTCATTCTGATCTAGCCCGATAGAGTAGCACCGGACCGGTCAGACATGATTGGCTACTTGATCTTATCGCTATCGGTCATTATCGGGGGGGGGGGGTCCACATTTGGTTATTGACCTCGTGGCTCCGGATCGGAGATATGCTAGCGGCTTAAAAGAGTCTAGCGGTATCTTGTCCATCCTGCCCCCAGAACTTATCTACAGAGAGCGCGTATCTTGATTCATGCCTATTTTAGACTAGTTAACAAACACCTATCAGCGAAATAATTGAGATGGATAAGAGAAGTTCCATATTCCGTTTCTGAAAATCTGACCCCAATGGGGCACAGCTGGGTTAGACATTAGAGGCTTGTACTGTAGTGCGTAGGAGATGGTTGGAAGCCAAAGCAGCCAAGCCATTAGCCGGCTGACTGGCACGCGAGAATCTGCAGCACACTCTTGGCATTTCCCACATGTCCCACTTCCCCACAAAGTGTAGACTTATCTCAAATGACCGACTGAACATTCTACACGGTTTATTGTGCGCACATCAAAGGGTTTCTGCTATGTCTTTCCTAAACGCATTCTGAGTATTATTAATAGAACGCAATTAAGAAGTTTTATACGTATTACACTGACACTCAAGGTCTTACGTAAGGTCTATAATTGCAGCTTATGAGGTACAGGGTAGGCCATAGACGCGTCATGATAATAACAAATAAATAATAACAACACTATGTCAGAGCGATCACCACTTTCGAGCATATCAGATCTTCGCATGCCTTAAGCCAATACAGCATAAATCCCACAAAGCTACTACCGCTATTCCCAAAAGTTTAAGACCACAGAAAGTTCAGTTTTGCCAAACCGCGCCTCGGCTTTGGCTCCACCCTCGGCTCACTTTCATAACGGTCGATCAAGTGACGAAGCTGAACGTCTTCCAACGGAATAATCTTGGTCTTGAACCAGAGCTTATAGCCGAAATACATGATCAAAGTGAATGGCAAATTAAAGTAGTTCGAAATGAACGACTCAATCTCCCAATGCCCATGGATAAAGGTCGTGAAGCCGCCAGTGAAGAAAAGCAAAACAAACAAGACAAGAGAGGCGTAGGTCGTATAAGGCTGGAAAGGAGCGGCCCAAGGGAGCTCCTTTTGACGATCGATCCCTTGCTTGTTGCAGGCGTGGACGAAGCGCAGATAGACAATGCAAATGGTGATCCAGTTGACCAGGGTAGAGATGGAGACGAGATCCTGCAGCCAGGTGAAGACTGTGCTAGCAGAGTCGGACAGGGTCATGTATCCCAGGGCCATGAAGAGGCCATAGAGGGAAACAGCGACATAAGGGATACCAAATCTGTTGATGCGCAGGAAAATGGACGGTGCTTGGCCTTGAGCTGCCATTCCGTATAGGATTCTGGAACCGCCAAGCATGTTGGAGTTACCCGCTGACCAAGCCGAAGTGAGCACAACAGCGTTGACGATGGACGGCACAGCCTTAATGCCTGCGTTTTGGGCAGCAATGACAAATGGTGACATGGATGCGTCTCCCGTCCATGGTACTAGCTTTTTGTCGGTGGACGGAACGACCAAGCCGATCATGAAGATAGTCACGACGTAGAAGAGGCCAATACGGATAAAGATACGTCTGGCAGCCATGGGGATAGACCGACGAGGGTCTCTCGTCTCAGCCGCAGCCAGTGTGATGTTCTCGATGCCCGAGTAGGCGTAAAGCGCATTGTTCAGCGTCTTCCAGAAGCCCAAAAACCGACCAAGAGACCCAGCGATGCCGAGGTACTGAACCATGGGCCCGTAGGGACTTTTCCAGTACTCGAAGCCGATGGACTCACCGTTTGGACCCCCACCGCAGGTGATGACCAGAGCCATGATATTGACGCCAACAATGAGCATGATCTTGATTATGGAGAAGCCGAACTCGAGTTCGCCGTAGATCCGCACGGCCAGCAGAGAACTGACAATCATGGGAATACCGAGCACGGTGATCCAGATAGCGCTGTTGATGGTGACCCAGTATTCGATAATGACGGCCGCCGCAACGATCTCGGCGGGGATCGAGACCATGTATGAGTAGACTTGATTCCATCCGTTGGCAAAGGCGAGAGCAGGATCACAGAACAGTTCAGCGTAACGAATAACTCCACCACTGAGAGGCGCCAGAGCACCCATCTCGCCAACGCCGCAGACGACACTCGAGACAGCCAAGCCAATGATAAGATATGCCAGGAACGCACCGAGTGGACCAGCATAGGCAATGGCTCGCCCAGAGCTCAGGAACAAGCCAGTACCGATTGTGCCCGCCAGGGCAATCATCTGGATGTGTCGTTGATGTAGACCCTGCCTGAGCTCGTGAGACTCAACGACCGTTCCAGCCATATTCTCGACATCGCTGTCCCGCCGTGTATCGGTCACAGGATCACCGAGTTTCTTTTCCGAAGGCATAGCGTTGACTTTGAGAAGTTGGGGCGAAGTGTCGTGAGTTGACATTTGGCTTTTGCCAAGATAGGAAAGGGGATTGAACTGAAGACTGCTGCACAAGCAAACAAAGTAGAGAAAAGGCAATTGAGTCAACTCAAGACAGTTTCTCTGAGAAGCGAGATGAATGGAGGATCTTGACTATTTGTTTCCCCGTATTACGAAACGTTTTTATGTCTGCCACAATTGGCCACGGCTTATCAGTAGGTAGGCCCTGCGGTCCAGAACCCTAGGCAAGTCTGGGGAAGTTCTGGCTAGGGCGATAGCTGCAGATCAGACCGGGGTCGACCGGCTCTGGAGATATGAAGAGCGCGATGAGATCATGAGACCGGATTGGCTGTCTCTGACTCTTTGGAAGTGTAAGGACCCTACAATCCTGTATGCTATGGTACTCCCACCTTGGTGAGCGATATAGCGTTAGCGGCATTATCCACCGGAGCCGGAGCGATTTGTCCAGATTGGGTAACGCCGGCCCGGTGGACCCCGACTCCGGTCTATCTAACTGTATACAACCCATCTGACAAATCCGAGCGACTTCGATAGCACAAGCCCTCAATTAACGTTCAGCTAAACTAAAACAGTGTATGCACCAGATAACCTCCATACATAACATACCTGAGATACTGAACCTGACCCTGTAAGCAAACTCTGGTCACATCATAGCGCAATCATGGCCATCTCAAACGGTAACACATCACGCACCGCCGGTACGCCCAAGTGCATGCCCGGGCCGAACCCAGCGCCTTGTTTCTGGCAACAAGACCTGCCACAGGATTTGACAGAGCTGCGCGATCACCGCTCTTCAGAACAGCTGCTTGACTATAGCGACATTGTCATCATTGGCGCTGGGTTCGCAGGACTCAGCACAGCGCACCACCTCGTTCGCGATGCCGGCGTCACGTCTATCTGTATCCTCGAGGCCAGGGGCATCTGCTCTGGTGCTACTGGTCGCAACGGCGGACACTGCAGGCCAGACCTTTACGGCCATATCCCTACCTACATAGATCGAGCTGGCGAGCGCGCTGGTGCTGAGATTGCGGAGTTTGAGATTGCCAACCTGCGAGCCATTAAGAAGATCATTGATGAAGAGAAGATCGATTGCGATTTCACTCTTACCCGATCTATTGATGTCTGGTGCAACGAGGAATCAGCAAAGAAAGCAGAGGCCGTCTACCAATCAATGGTGGCTCAAAACTTTGAGTATATGGATGATGTTGTGTTTTACACAGGCGACAAAGTCGAAGGTGTAAGTGACCCAAGTACCAGCCCATATTGCTTTGCGTGCGGGAAAAGATGTTGCTGGAATTATGTACTGACTCAGACATCTCTATAACAGATCTGCGGTGTGAAAGGCGCTGTTGCATGCGCAAGCTTTACGGCCGGGACCATGTGGCCCTTCAAATTCTTGATGCACCTCACAAGAAAACTCCTCGACGCAGGCGTCAACGTCCAGGCACATACACCTGTCACTTCCGTGACGCCAGCAGGTGATGGGTCGTTCATCGTCGAGACGCCGCGTGGTAAGATGCGAGCAGGAAAGGTCATTCACGCCAACAACGCCTATGTCTCAGCGCTTCTCCCAGAGTACAGCAAGAACATCATCCCTTGTAAGGGCATTTGCTGTCGTATCGCCGTCCCAGAAGGAACTACGGCGCCATTATTGAACAACTCGTACATCAACCGCACCAAGGATAACACACTATCATATTTTATTCCTCGACACGATGGTAGCATCATCGTGGGCGGTGCTTCATCCCTGTTCCGGCCGTTCAAGGAACAGTGGTACGACAATGTCGACGACAGTGTCCTGATCGACTCTGCAAAGGATTACTACAAGGACTACATGCAGCAAACCTACCGTGGCTGGGAGGATACTGGTGCCAAAGTGAGCAACATCTGGACCGGCGTCATGGGTTACTCGTATGACTCGAATCCACACATTGGTAAAGTCCCCAGCAAGGACGGCCAATTCATTGTAGCTGGGTTCAATGGACACGGCATGCCTGTCATCTGGTTGGCAGCCAAAGAGCTGGCTAGGATGATATCCCAAGGGACTCAATTTGAGGAGACGAAACTGCCTCGCTTGTTCCAGACAAGTCAGTTCCGCATTGACCGGGCACAGAGCGGTAAGGAGGAGGATGGTGATATTATAGGCACTGGTAATTTTAGTACTACAAAGCCATAGTACGAGAGCATTAATAAGATAATAAGCATGCCCTTCTTAGCGTCCTTCGTGGGCGTATATATTCTGTGGTCTCGACCTGATGTGTTTCATCAGTTACAATATCTAAGATAACGTCGCGATGACGGTTGGCTAAGTCTGAGCTCACCAGACTGGTTCCACTGAACATAATTCTAGTATGGGGTAACCCAATGTTAGCACCATGTTCAACAGTTGAAGTGATCGGATCTGGGGTAAATGACCTGGGGTTGGTGCAGTCCAGGCATCTACCATTAATTATATGAACCCACAACATCAGTCCACTCTGCCCACCTTACCCCAGATAACCATTGTTGTCATCTTTTCTCCTTTTATACTCTACTTAAACTCCAGATATTGTCCATTACCCATGCCGCCTTCAATCACAACCATGACACCTCAAGATGACGAAGCTAGCCCCAAGGCCAGCATTCACAGCAAAGGTTCTGCCATCAATCTCCAAGTTCAGCTATTGGAGACAGCGTCGAGCTTGATGAAGAGATGACCAGAAAGTTGCTTCGAACGATCGATAGAAATCTGATGCCTGTGGCAAGTCATCCTTACCTGATTATATGATCTAAAATTGACCTCAAAAGCTCTACTTCACCTACGCCCTGCAATACTACGATAAGGCCACCCTCCGCCAGGCCGCCATCTTCGGCTTGCGAGAGGACCTGAAACTCACTACTGTCTCAGGTACTCCTACCCGGGTATCTCTTATCTTCTACTCTGGGTACATCGCCGCGTCATTTCTCGCCCAGCGATGCCCGATTCAAATCGTCTGCACGGCCAGCTGCATTATATGGTCTTTTGTCATCCTTTGTACGCCGGCGTGTACTTCCTATACAGGACGCCTTATCAATCGCTTTATGCTCGGTCTTGTCGAGGCAGGTGTATCACCTATCTTCATGCTCGTCGTAGGACTCTGGTACACCCACTCGGAGCAGATCTCACGATCGATTTGGTGGTATTCCTGCAGCTAGGATCTCTACTTATTTCGCCCTTGATCAATTACGGACTTGGCCATGTCAAAGGAGGCGCTCTCAACTCCTGGCAGTGGATGAACATCATCGCCGGACTCGCTACTCTGGCTTGGGGTATTGCCCTCTGGTGGCTGTTCTCCGATAGCTCCCAGCATGCAGAAGGGTTTACGGAAGCCGAGCGCCACCTTCTCCTAGAGCGAGTGCGAGAAAACAATGCCGGGACTGAGGATAAGTATTTCAAGTCCTACCAGTTCCGAGCGGCCTTATTTGACTATCGCCTTTGGGATATTATGGTTCTGTCTATCGTGTCCTGCACAGGTTCTGGCGCTATCACAACCTTTGGAACTATTGTATTCAAGGAAATGGGCTTTGATGTTTTACTTCGTTGTTGCTCATTCTCCCCATTGGAGCCCTCGCTTTCATCTGCATTCTCGGTTCAAGGTATATGGGCAGGAAGGTTTCCAACTCCAGGTTGTACGTCATCGCTGGGGCATGTCTTCCCGTCATTCTTGGTTGTTCGTTGATATGGCAACTTCCAGATTCTAACAAAGCAGGGCGCATCACCGGCTTCTATCTTGTCAACTTCTTTTTCTCTGTCTGGGTTCAATGCATCGGCTTGGGGACTTCCAATGTTGCTGGACATACTAAGAAAGCTGTCTATGCTGCTTTGACATTTATTGGTTACTGTCTGGGAAACATTATCGGCCCTCGCATGTTTGATGCAAGTGAACAACCGCCGCGGATATATATAACTGAATTTATGCTAATTATTATAGAAAATATACTCTTTATAATAAGAAACTATTTATTAAGATTATAATTTACTTTATAGTTTATATTTTTATTATTATTATACTTTAATAGTTATTGAATTAAAAAAATAAGTATTATAATATAGCTTATAGTTTTCTTAATTATAGTTATAGCTTAAATAATTTAATAAATTAAAAAAATAAATTATTTAAATATAAGTAATAATA
>JAAOAN010000465.1:0-29583 GCA_013396205.1 Fusarium mundagurra | reverse complement strand
TCCTCCACAATTGAAGGGATATACTGCCTTATTTATTTATCTGCTTTAGCTACTTAATGTTAGGTGCTTTAGGCTACTTAAGAAGGCTTATAGTTGAGAAATAGAGCGTCTAATTAAATGCTTTATAATTTACATTTTAAAGACTGAGTTCTTCCTAGTCTTTTACATTACATTTTAAGCTATAATAACGAAAGCAAATATTAAGGTAGGTTTTAGAGGAGCCAGGCTTGTTCCTTTTGATCTAGAAAGTGTGGTCTTAAAGCTTAATGTATAGGTGCGGACTCTAACGCCTTTCGAGGAGGAGGCTAGCTACCCTAACCTTTAGGTTTTAAAGACCCTAAAGACTGTCTTTAAGGCTGAATCTTAGTTTAAATACCTTAAAAGATGAATCAAAAGGCATTAAAGTAGCTCCCTAGAGTCTATTCTAAATGCATTAAAATCTCTTTCTAAAGGAATAAAGGCGGTTATTGTGACGGTTGTGGTTCCCAAGGGATAAACTAGTCCGTACTAGGTTTATGTTGGCAGATAACGTAGGGCGTAATGCTGAGCGGTGCGAAGTGTCACGTCTCTTAATAGTCAATAGTGCGTGTCAGGCTTATTGAGGTAAAGAAGTGTTATTGATAGCTGGTGAGCTAAGTTCTATGAAAGTGCTAATGAATGTGCTCTATATACTAAGTGGCCGTGTAGCGATCAGTGAGGTTATCGTAGGATCAGTGGTGATCCGGAATGATCAGTACTGATCCCGCTCGGTCTTGGTGGGGCTCGGAAATGATTGGAGGAAAATGTGGGGTACACGTGACGTAGACGCTGGGGTCGTAACAGTTATGCATAAGATGGCGTTAATAAGGTCTAAGATCCAAGACCTTTAACGGGCAAATAAGACACTAAGCCGGCGGCGGAGGGCAAAAAGGATGCACCTATAGAAAAGAGGGACGATGACTCTAGAGGAAGGTAGGGAAGCAGTTGGCCAGAAGGAGGTTAATGCGCAGGCGGTGGCCGAATTATCGAGAAGTAGTGGTTAAGGAGGGTTAGCATAAGTAAAGGAAAGGCGTTATAGAACATATGGCAAGACAGGTCATAATACAAGAACCTGCCAGATAGTTATCATTATATCTAGGGAAGAGTATAGCGATTATTTTTAATTGATTAGATAATTTATTGTATTTTTATGGTAATTTCTATCTTAAAGGTTGAGATTTTTAGTCCACCTGCTTGTCAGGCCCACTCGCTTATTATGTACGTTATACTAAAACTAAAATTTTTTTTAGTTTAGTATACTAATACTAAAGTTTTCTTAGTTTAGTAAATACTAAAGAAAAATACTAATTAATATAAATACTAATAACGTGTTTAATAAGCATGCGTCGCATCCAAGTATGTGTTGCACTGTACTGTATAGCTATAAAAAACCTACCCTATAGCATTTTCTTACTGTAAATAAAATAGCTAAAAATCTAATAAAAATATTTTATATAATAGTATAGCTAGTTTTATTAAATAATATTTTTTAAAGATTTTTAGCTATATTATTTTATATAGAAAAGCTTATTTATACGGTATTAATAGCTTTTTCATATACTAGCTATATAGGATTTTTTTAAAAATCTAAAAAAAATAATATAACTTATTTTAAGACTTATATATAAGCTATTAAAATTATAGCTATTTTAGGGTTAGTTTGGATTTTTAAAGAGTTTTTTAAAAATAGGATTTAAGGTATATAAGGTAGTGCGACGCATACTTGGATGCGACGCATGCTTATCAAACACGTTACTAATAGTATATTAATACTAAGTTAGTTTTAGTATATTAAAAATACTAATATACTAATTAGTATTTTTTCCAACCCTGGGGGTCAATGAATTATCCCAACCTAACCATTATATAAGAGACATATGTGCCTCTTGAGATAATACTTATCATTTTTCACGACATAGTAATCCGAAGAAACAAAATGGCCTTAGCAACATCGTTCCGTGACCTCGTCGGCATCCCAGCCTCTACGGCCAGCCCTTCTGATAGCTTTCTCATTATCATTGACGCGAAGAATGGGTACGCTGAGGGGCAACTCAAAGTCACCAACGCTGCCGAATCGCATAAAGTCATTGCTGCACTCCTGGAAAAGTACAGAGCTGCAAACGGAAGTATCGTGCACGTCGTCCATGATGCCCCAGAGGGTGCCCCAGTCATTACCCCAGGCACCAAGCTCGCCGAGGAGTTTGACGAGCTGAAGCCCAAGGACGGCGAGGCTGTTATCTATAAGGAATTCCCTGGGTCTTTCACCACGACGGATTTGCAGGATGTGCTGGATAAGATTGGAAAGAAGAAGGTTGTTCTTACAGGCTACATGGTAAGTTATTGAGTTATATGTAATAGAGACGGGAGACTAATTACGTAAAGGCCTATGTCTGCGTCTCGACTACTGCACGACAGGCTGCCGAGCGTGGTTTTGATGTTCTGATCCCTGAAGATGCTGTGGCCGATCGACACATCCCTGGTGTGGAAGCCTCACAACTGGTGAAGGTTGCACTGAGCGAAATTGGCGATGCTTTCGGAACCATCATCAAGAGCAGCAGCATTGCTTAGAGAACTATCTAATCTAAATACAGATCAAGTGATATAAAACTTTACCATCTATTTTCATTACACATTCATTCATTACTGCTCCTCTGAGAATTCCGGCTGTACAATCTCCCTCCTTGTGAACTTGACGTCAAAGTTTGTCTGCTTGACGAACCATGCGTTGATAAGCTTCCATTCCTTGCTGGGGTCTTCGAAGTCGATCTACTTCTTATTAGTATTTTGCTCAAAGGATATTGCATAGGGCAGAACTCACCTCGAATCTTCTTAGCAGACTCGGCACAACCTTATAGATTTCCAACAGACTGATGTTCTTGCCAATGCATGTTCGACTGCCCATGCTAAACTGGAGCATATGACCCATCATATTCTTAATACGCTTGTCCTCTTCCTTAGGATCAAGGTTGGGATTAGGCAACCAGCGCTCAGGTCGGTACTTCTCCGTATCGGGTCCAAAGATGTCTTTATTGTTATGTATGATCCAGGCTGACGCACCAACGATTGTACCGCCCTTGATGAACTCCCCTCCAATCTCTGCTCCCTGGGGAGGAACAATTCTCTCGAGGAGAAGTCCAGGTGCTGGATGCACTCGGAAAGCTTCTTGGACACAAGCATTAAGGTAGGGGAGATTTTGAGACTCGGCAAACGTGACTAGACCAGTCTTGTGGTCAGAGAAAACACCAGCCTTGGCAGCATCATCAAGCTCCTTCTTGAGCTTTTGATAGCATTCGGGGTTTCGAAGGAGGTAGTAGAAGACGGCAGAGAGACTGATAGCTGTGGTCTCTGATCCAGCAAATGCCATTGAAACAGCCATGGCTTGGACTAGAGTGTCTGTCATGAACTCAGGGCGGGCTTCGCGAGCAGCAATGAACTTGGATAGTAAATCTTGACCAAGGGGTTGCTTCTTGAGGCTGCTGGTGGGAAGGCTGTCGCCGTCTGAGTTGAGCTCAGGGGTAAGACGTTCAGCCATGCGGGCACGGGCAAAGCGCGCAACGGGGAATGTTGAGTCAAAAAGACCCCATTCGGAGAGCTTGAGATAGATAGGGTTCTTGAGGAAAAGGAGATCCAGGAAAGGAATTTGTCCGATCTGGTATTGTTAGTCAAGACTATAGCTGAAGGAAGAAATATCTGACTTACAGGTGCAACATAGAGAAACAGCTTGCCAAGGTACGCGACAATACCCTCAACATCTTCATTCTTCTCAATGAATCCATGTCTCTTGCTGTAAGTAATCTCGCCAATGACATCAAAGGCATAGAACTGAAGCCACCGCGTGAAGTCACAAACGTTGGCCCCTTTGGCAAAGATCTTTTCGGTTTGATCCAAGAACAACTTGGTGGTGTTGTCGACAAAAGGCTCATACTGGACCAGTGCGCTCATGGAGAAGGCAGAGTTGACACATCTGCGGAATTGAGAGTGGAAGTCATTGTCGGTGGTGCTGAAGAGAGATGCAAGACGCTGGCCTTTGACCACGGATTGTTGTACGATGTAAAAGTCAGACTACAGAGAGTAAGTATAGAGACATACAGCAAAGTGAATGGACATACCTTGATATAGCCCTTGCTAAGGCCATAGATCTGTTTGAGTACAGCAGGGTTGGCAAAAGATAGACAGTTGGGTCCTAATCGGACAATATCACCATGCTTAGCATGAAGTTTTTGAAGGGTCACCTCAGGTCGCTGTCTATAAACGTCCCAGAAGCGCCACCAATCTGTTAAAGAAGCCAGGAAGGGACCGGGGTATTTGTTTAGACCACGGTTATATCTGTTCTTGACGAGCCACGCGACTGTAAGTGTTGCAAGTACCAACGCCCAATGCTGGGCGAGAGCACTGACAAGAGTTTCAACTAAGCCGCTGTGCATGTTGAAGGCACAAATAGGCAATCAAAGTAAAAGAATTGTTGAAGAAGGTACTGAAGTGCTGCTTTATTTCCTCTCTTCTACGTCTACCTACTCTCTCTTCTTATATCACTTTCACTTAGACCAGATCTTGATGTGAGTCTCGGTGTTCGGTTACTCCAGGTTTGCCCCTATAAGCCATTCTGGGGTATTTTGGGACAAAATGATCCACCAGCTCGGCAAGTAAACACGGCAAATCCAGTGAATGCAAGTATCCGAGCGTGCAAGTCTGCTTAGCTCAATAAATTTCATCATAATTATTCACCTATCACTTACTACTCGACTATCGAGGCGAGGAGAGTTTTTCCAGACGTCAGCCTGCGACATGCCTGCGTTGGAGCTAGCAAATGTCGTCGGCAGATGGCAACGGGAGCAATGATAAGACTGATAAAGTAAGCGGACATCTGCACGATAAAGACCTATCATTCGCAGCAAGGAGATACGGCGTTCGGAGTTGGCGGAATGGATAAATTGTAAACGTCGTCATCACAACAGCCAGACCACGTATCCTACAACTGCCGTGTCACAAAAATTGCCGATGCTGGGATTATACAAAGTTTGGTTGTGTCGCATCGCATTGAGGCTCCTGCTAGATAAAGACATTATGCGCTTTGCCTGTGTTCTGTTGGTTGATGCTGCATTTTCACCAATTGCATTTAATTATCTTGAACCAGAACTGACTTTGCTCATCCTATCGTGCCGTACCTCATCACATCATATCATCGGACCCCAGCGATTATACCATCAGACATCAATTGCTGTCGGGAATTCTCATCGGCTTCAAACCTACCACTTCGCTCAATATGACCACCATATATCCGGACCTCGTGGACGCGAAACTAATTGGATGTATGAGACACAGCGACTTTCGAAAATACTGCTTATATCATGTACTATCAGAGTAAACAGCTGGCCAATTTATGCTCGTTGAAATGATTCCGGTCCTTCCGTGCTCTTCTGCAATTAACCATTTGTAAGCTCGGAAACTCGGGAAAGAACCTTAGTTTATCTCAAATTATACTACGTATAATTTAATGCTATTATAGGCATGTTTCGAAGTCCTTGAGGATCGTATGATATCAAGACAAAACATAACATATTGTTGCTACCTACCTATATAGTCGGGCCATCATGGTTGTAGCATTCTATCTTATGAGGGCTGATAAGTACAGATCTCCGTGAACTTCTCCAGTGACTCTCATTCTCTTATCAGACACCAGAAACAAAACAATTGTACTCTTGTCTCAGAATAGAGACTGTCTTATCAGATAATTAGTCATGGACCTAGGCGTGTGGCTCGATTAAGTTGCTGTATTAGACAAATTGGGATTGGTTAACCAGACATTGCTAAGTATCCCGACGGGGTCTAACGGCTTTAGAGCGGGAAAGCAGATCTCTTCTGACTTACAACATACAATCAACTTATATATCTCTCTAGATAAATTTACACTCAGGTTGTATAGTATTTATCTAATTTTAGGTTACTATAGGACCTCCTGAGCTGTCTAAGTTTCTGTTGTTTGTCCATTCTGTCTTTAATTGATCCAACAACTAGCAAGTCAGTCAGCTCACTTTCTGTATCACTTTACGAGAGTGATAGTATTGAGGCAGTTTTGTGCTTCATGAGTTGTGTTTTTTAATATGTCATTGAGACTGGAAGCTAATGCTTATTGCACGCCTTACCTTGATAGTAATTTCTTAACAAATACTATTTTTCTCTCAATACATACATGCCAACAGCAGAGCTTCAGAACTCTGGTAATACTGGGCTTAATTAGTACACATCTTGTCAAGACTATCTGTAGCGGTTGATCTATTCGTTTAATTTGTCAATTTGTAACTATCTCAGTAACTCAGCTGCTTCCCTGTTGCAGATCTGCTGTGTCTTACTATGACTGAGTACTAAGGTGACTTCCAAAGGCGATAGAGAATACGCGTTTCTCTTGTTCTTAATAGCTATATTTATCTGCTTATCTGCATGTCGCTGTTAATTTCTGCATACATGGAGGGCATGAACTAGTGGAAGGACGTGTCATTCAATCAAGCGGCCGAATTCTACTCCTTCAATAAGCACTTTCACCCATCTTATTATTTATTATAAGTGGTCAATCGATATAAACACATGTCATCATGCACAATGGCGGTACTGCTGTCCTGGCGGGGTGGAGAATACAGGGTTCTTCGTCAGACCTAGCTGCACGTTGTAACCCTGCTGTACTGTCGCTTCTCTCACTTTGATCTTCATTGTATTTCAAGTCAGAATTCTCGCGAACTTTGAGCTCAAACCGAGTGTCGGAGTCAAAATGACAGAGACTTCAAAGGAGGCAACCTCTCCCAAGGCTCCCTCTGCATCGTCACCTCCAGTCGAGGAGACCCCTGCACCAGCACCTGCGGAGCAGACCTCTTCTGAGCAAACCACTGCAGAAAGCCCCGCTGAACCGGCTGAGTCTGCTGAACATTTCCATAACCCTGACCATTAGATCGCCTTGAATGTGGGCGTATGTGAAGCCAGGCTTCCTTGAATTTGTCCGTTGACATTTTTTAGGATGCGCAAGAAAATGATGGTGCTAATTCAGCAGTTGGTGATGAAACTGCCAGTTCAACAGAGTCAATTTCCTCGAGCATTCTTCACTACCACACAATTCATGGAAGGACATACCACTCTGAGCGGGGGAATGCCGAGTACCGGTATGAAAGTTCTCTCAAAGGTCGGTTATGGAGCTAACTTATGTCAGGACACCGAATGACCAGCATCATAACGAGTCTATGGATATAAAGTGAGTCAGATCTTGTCAGAGGTAGCCCGCAAGCTGACTTGGCATAGTCACCATCTCTTGTCACTTTCGCTGGATGGAATGTTACACCTGGCTCCTCTGAAGGATGGCATTCAGGTTTGTGTAGCACGAGAACATTTACAGCAAGTTTCTGACAGAAGACCTAGAAAGTTTTGGATGTCGGAACAGGAACTGGTATGTCTTTTCATCTTAAAGTGATGCACCGAACTAACCAAGAGATAGGCATCTGGGCAATGTGAGGAAGTCCATGCAGAAGAATCATAATTTCCACTGACATTCAGACATGGCTATATGAATATTCAAATAAGGCCTTATATAAATATACATAAATATATTCATATTCATATCCATAAAATATATAAATATAATATATACTTACATATCCATATTCATACATATTCATATAAAGGAGGGGTTCCTAATTAGCTCAAATTAGATCTAATCTCTATAGATAATTAATACTAATCACATCCAATCTCATTAGCTTAAGCTACAGGTCTCAACGCAGCCATTAGGTATTTAAAGAGCTACCACCACTCTATCACAATTTCTAATAGATCTAAATCATAGAGACAGAATCTCTTGATTTTTCCATCTAATAAGTAGAAATAGGTCGATTTCTTTACGCCTAAGACGAATTAGGCCTCTAGGGCCCTTATATTAAAGAACTCGCTTTTTAGGAGATATAGGTAATACCAACCTCTAACAGGAAGTCCAGACTTCCGGACTGCCAGTCTAAGCAGCCTATTTAAACAGCTAAAAGACTTTCCTTCCAGTTTAACCAAATGTATCACCTTTAGTCTGTTAGATGTAACAAACTACAAATACACTTCATACCAATACCAATCTCTCTACCTAAAAATCTCTTAATTACTTTTTAAAAAAAACTCTCTAATTATAGCATACCATACAGTAACATACTACTTATTAGCATCTATAGCTTCTCAGGCTTCCGAGATATTAGCCTCAAAGACTAACAACACTTCTATAGGCTCGTTTGCATCAAAACTTTCATGGAATTTCAATGCCTTTTTCTATATAGATTATCCCAAAAAACATCTCCAAGCTAAACTCAGCCCAAAGCGCAGAAAGACCAAAGGACATCATGCTTATATTTATCTTTACTGTCAGAATCCTCTATAGTCAAATCAAGTGCCTAGCAACGCTATACACCATACAGAAACAGCTCACCAAGCCCTTATAAAAGCAAGCAAGGCTACTAATAATACTCCTAGTACATTTACCTCAGGTGTTTTATCTAGCGCTATTAATTCATATATCATCTTTCATCCTTTACAGGCTGCTCTCTATAACTGTTTTAATAAGTAAGGCTATATTAAGGCAGTTGTAAGGCTTCTAATAAGGCGCAGGCTGCCCTTTTCAGCAGTTAAGCACTCCAAACTGCAAGATTTGGCTCTGGCATATAATCCAGCCATCAGGGACCTTCTCATTAACGATCGAAAGCAGGCTATAGGCTATATTAACTCAAACTACTCATTATACAGCTTACAACTTGCCGAGAGACTTCAAACAACACAATCAAAGATACATATATCTTCTAATCTCTAAATATCGCCACATCGCCATAGTATACTCGCTATATGCATTTAGTAGGTCGATAAGGACTTTAAGCTTCAAAAAGCACTACTAAAACTGCCAGAGTGCAAATACAGCCATTCCGGTGCTACACAGGCTAAGTTAATCGCCAGTACGCTACAAAAGTTTAACATTACTGCTTAAAGCCTCAGATACTATATAGGCAATAATGCTACATCAAACAACACCTATTTAGAGGAGCTATTAAAGGTTTTAAAGGCTAAATTAGGTATAAGTTACTCTTAGCCGCTAATAGTGCTATAGCCTATACTAAGTTATAGTTTAAGCTAAATACCCTTATAAATGCCGCAAAATCCACTATATCAGCCATATTATCAATCTCGCCTTACAAGCATTCCTTCTCACTCGCTCAAAAGAAGCTCTTAGAGCGGCTCTAAAAGCTACTGCCAATAAGCCTGGTTTAACTATACTTAAGGAGTTCTCACAGCAATTACATAAGCTAGATCCAGCAGAGATTGCAGCACATTCAGACACCACAATGCATCAAGAACAACAGCAGAAAAAGCAGCAGGAGCAGCCCACAAGAAAACCTACATACGCAAGAGGTAAGCAAGCCGCAACTACACATCAGCAAGCCAGCAACATCAATAAGCGCTTCGCTAGCTGGCAAGGCATTCTAGCACTAGCAAAACTTCATACTCTTACAGTCTATATACAGAGCTCGGCTCTACATAACGATTAGTAGTATAATACTATAGGTAAGCAACTAGGCATTAATAATATCACAAGATGGTCCTTATAGCATAGAGTAATTACTGTTATGTTAAAGAAAAAGCCACAAATTATCCAGTTTACTGCTAAATATAATAATAATCTCAAGGGCAATACTCTTAGCAGTAGGGATTAAGAAATACTAAAAAGAACGCTAGAGTTCCTTTAGCCTTTCTATAAGGCTACATTAAAAGCTAAAGGCGCTATGGCATTAATCTTACAGTCACTTAAGCTGCTAGACCTTCTCCTAGGACACTACAAAAAGTAGAAGGTATATAGCTAAGTTTTACATCTTCCTGCTCTATCTATAGCATATACAGCATACTAATCAGCTAACTAGGCCCACTACTTACAGCCAAGCAATCGCAATAATCATATAATTCACTCTATCGATATATACTGGTTTATACTCAATAAGTATTACACTATAACCGAGGATGTCCCCATATATACCGCCGCCCTCCTTCTCAATCCTTCTAAACGCAAGAGCTATAACAAAAAATACTGGCCTAAGGAATGGCACAAAGGCGCGTTTACCGCCGCCTATAGTCTCTAAAAGGAAGAATACAATTACAATATCAAGATATATCTCTCAGAGCAATCCTTAGCTATACCTACATTATTAAAGCAAAAAAAGGATACAATACTCTTAAAGATACGCTTAGAGGTGCAAAATAAAACAATAACAAAAGCACGGGGCAAGGATGATTTCAATAGCTTTATCTCAAAGGCTCCTATCGCACTTACAGAAGATACTACGCCCCTTTAATAGTAATATAGTAAGGACATTCATATAGCATATCCACAGCTTAGCCGCATAGCTATCAACATCCTATCTATACCAGCAGAATCAGCAAAGCCAGAGCAAACCTTTTCAAGGGCTAGGCGCACAGCTAGGTAGGATAGGCTACAATTGTTAATTAAGAGCATTAAAAAGATTAAGTATATCGGCAACTGGCTGCAAGAGAGACACATTAGACCGTCAGCTGAGGGCGGGATAGGCCTCCCATATAATCCAAAGGCTATAGAGGGTAATATATAATAACAAACAGGCCAAACGGAAGCATTTAAGAAGTTTTCAGGCTATATAGCTACACCAATCAATTCCTCTCACTTCACTACAGTAATTAGCTTGGCATTACGTAAACCCTTATATAAATATGCATAAATATATTATATGAATATGTATTTTGCTAGATAAGTTGAATATAATATGAATATACGAAAATCGGTATGAATATTCATATAGCCATGTATGGCTCCGGCTCGGCAGACATGGCTGGTATCGAGAGGATATCAACAGCCATTCGGGAGAGACGAGGGTATGTCTGTTGTTGTTCTTCTCTGAGCCACCAAGAAAGTGGAGAGCAGTCAATGACAATGGGCGGTTGCGTCGTGAAAGCATCGTACTCGTCTAGCTCACTCATAGATGGGCTAACAACGTCAAGCTCCCGAGCGAGTAGGTCATACTCATCAAGGCGCCGTATTTCGTCTCTCAGCTGTGGTGTCGTGGTGGGGAGCGGGAGCTCGTGGTAGTAGTCTTTCCAATGCTTTCGCACGCCGTCAAGAACTGGTTTATACCAGGACTTTGGCCAGTTCTTCTTTATATGGGCTACACATCGTGACGGATGAAGTATTATTGCCGCACCGTACGCAGGGCTCTCATCTGTAAGCTGATAATACTTATCGAATACAGCCCAAGAAGCTGCAACGCAGCTCCGTAGTGTGGCGTTGCCAGAGTGTTTCTAGAATGCTTGTGTATAATGTTTGTGAAGAACATCCATTGTAAAAAGTGACCGGTCTAGAGTGGCGTAACGACCCTCTGTAAGCTGAGTGATCTTCCAGAACGGTTGAAGGAATGCGCGCGTCTCCCCTAGAGCACTCCACTCATCAGGCGTGAGGTAGTCATCTCGCAAATCCTGGTAATACTTCTTCTGGTACCACTCAACATAGCTCTGAAGATTGAGAGTGGTGTCCAGCAGGAGAAACCATGAGTTCCACCGTGTATCGTTGTCGAGCCCCAGCGATCTTCCAGCGCGCTTCTTGAATTCATTCCATCGATAGTCGTTTTCGCGCATGTGAATCGATATGTTGTGCACCTTTCCAAGAGGCCCAAGCCGCCGCCATCCTTGCGCCCTTTGTGGTTTGATCCTTTCAGAAAAATCAGTGCCAAAAGCCGATTCATCGGTGTCTTCGATATGCTCCAAAGCCGCTCGAGCAGCCTCTTTTGAGTCTATGAAAAGGAAAGCCTGAACTGCCAGGTTCACTATATGGCCGTGTAGTGATGCATTTTTCTGTACACGTACGTACGTACGTACTGTATTTTGGGTAGCTGTACGTACGTACAACTTTTCTGTACGTACAAAACTGTACCATACAGGGTTCCTCCTTCCTTTTTAGGGAATAGTTGAGTACGAGCATTCATACATTCCTGGTCTCCTGTCACTCTAGTCTCCAACCACTGATTCCACTTCAGTACCAACCCCCAATATATCACCTATCGACTGCAAGACACCTTCCCACTCGAAATCTCCATTAGCAGAGGCCATCACACCATCCATCCAGACCTTCTTGCCCTGCGCATTCACAAACAACTCGAGGTACGAATCTTCAAGTTCCAGCCAGTCCTTCTCCTCAAGATCCGCCCAGCGCTTTTTATGCGCGTACTTCTGATCCTTGAGGCGATCTAATACGCGATCATTCATAAAAATGAAGGCCTGCATGTCCGCGTGCATGGGTGTAAGGCGATTTCGAGCTTTCGTGTGTATGAAACTGATAGCAGAGAAACTTCGTTCTGAAGGTACGGAGTTTGCAAGCGTGTTAATTACCTTCATAGCTACTCTAGCCAAAGTCGAGCCCTGGTTGAGGAGGCACTGCCACGCCATTGCTGGCCTGAAGCCATCGTCGTATACAGCGCTGTGCTTATTGAATAAGCCGTCTGGGCCGCCTGTACGCATTCGGAAGTGTGTGAATTCGGAGAGGGCACGGTGATACTCGTCGTCATTTTCCAGCTGTTTCTGCAAATATTCTTGTACGCGTGCAAAGACGCTAGGCGGAAGTTTCGAGTTTGGACCTGTTGTATCAGGCCGGAGGGCATCAGCGATCCAATGTATATCGTACGTTTGCTTATCAAGCCTAGCTTTGAATATAGCGTCAATATCGTCCCACGGGATATCAGGAAACTGATCAGCCTCTCTCATCTCAGCCCATTTGCTTTTGATTTGCAGCCAGCGATTTACAACGTGTGCAATTCCCGCCCCATCAGCCTCAGAAACGTGTTGAAAGTCGTTCACCGGTTTCAGCACGGCGATCGCAGCCTCGAGTTCTAGCCAGAAGCTGCTGTCTTTGATGATCCGAACCGCTTCGGGCAGGAGAACGGGGCAATCTTGAGATCGCAGCTCATCCCGTACATCTTTTCGAACAGACCAGTCTCTGGCAGGATCTCGAGAACGGAGGAGGGAGAAGAAAGAATTGTACTGGGAACCCCAACGCGTAATTATACTGTTCGGAACGAGCAGGTTAGCATATAGATTTCTCAGTCGCAGCTAACAATTCACCGGTACCTTCTGATCAGCGCGCGAGTTACTCCGTTCCACCTTGTGCGCTGGCACATTCTCAATCTTTGTAATTGTAATTTAGACCGTGAGAAGAACACGAGCAGGGTGCTGACGTTATTAAAGAGATCCTCGAAGAAGGGAAGAAAAAGAATATCTTTAATCAGAAGCTGAAGGCCGTGAGAATCGCACAGAGAGAAGTTGATGTGTGAGAGCTCTGGGAATCCCCCTAGCAGGTCGTGTACAGAGCGCATCGTATTTTCGGTATCCGTACAGATAGAATTGATCCTGGAGAGATCGCCGCCGCACAGTTGCTGCATTTCTCCCCAGATCAGCCGAACCCAGTTCTCCGCCGTGTGCCGTTCGTCTCCCGTGTCAAGTGTTTTCCAGTAGAAGGCCGGGCCGTCTGGTACCTGTACCGAGATATTAACGATCCTGTGGCCCGAGACATTATCGGAGGCGTCAAATATGATGTTGAACCATTCCGAGCTGGTAATACGTTTGAAAACCTCGTCATAGATTTCCTGATAGAACTCGGGGAGAATTCGCGTGATGACGGCACGGCTAGGGGGCTTCCAGCCAGGCTTGATGCGAGTGAAGAAATAACGCCAACGACGGCTCTCGAAGAGGCTGAAGGGGCGACCACCGGCGATTACAGCAGCGGCGGCATCATAGGCGAAACTGCGGCTCTCGTCCTGAGAGATATGCTGAATTCCGACCTCCGTTATCTTCTTTTGTATAGCTTCAGAATATGAGGGAAGATAGCCGGCGTTATCTCGAGCTTGGCGCTCTTGTCGCTGCCTAGCTTGCCATTTGTCACACGCAGCGAGGTGCTCTTTCGGCCTCCCAACAGAGGTCGCTGCAAACTCCTTCTGGCAGTGACGGCATCTGTATCGCTTACTTTTCTTACAGTTAGAGCGGCCAAGGTCGATAAACTGTCGCCAAACGAAGGCAGCGTCAGCTTTGATGGGCGGCATCTTTTTGACGATACCCTCATTGAGGAGAGAATTGCAGAGATTTTGTACAGCTCCGTACTTGTACGATGAGACCCATAAATTACCGTATTAGGAACATTATGGGTCCTATCGTACGTACGCAGTACACGTACGTACATTTTCGTTTTGTACGTACGTACGTACAATACGGTTGTACATCCTGTACAACATCACTAAGCCTACCTACGGATTGGATGCAACCTCGGCTGGATGAAATTGGATAAGTATTACACTCTCACTGAAGATAGCCCTGTTTATCTGGCGGCCCTTGTCCTCCATCCTGCTTTTCGTTGGCCCAGCGTCGAGTCTCAGTGGGCCGATCATCCCGATTGGTTAGAGAGAGGAAAGATTGCTGTACGCGAGCTGTGGGAAGAGTATCGAAAATTGCCCGTCGAGCAGGATACGATACCGGAACAACCGACTGCTGCGAGAAAAACAACAGACCTGGATGATTTTATGGCGTCGGTCAGGAAGCTCAGCACTCAGCGTGCGCCTTCAGCACCACCTACACGGGATGAATACGCCGAGTGGTTGTCCACTTCCGACCCCGGCGATTGCCTGGTGGATAATCCGATTCAATACTGGCTTCTCCGACGACGACAGTATCCACGCTTGTCACGAATGGCAATTGACCTGTTTTCAGTTCCCGCGATGTCTTCTGAGCCAGAACGGATATTCAGTCTTGCAGGGCAGATGGTCACGCCTCCGAGAAGACGGCTGCAAGCAGATATTGTCGGAGCAGCGCGGTGCATCTCATCGTGGGAGAAAAGTGGGACCATTGAGATATCCAAATAGATCCAAATAAATCCAAATGTGCCCAAATGAATTCAAATCAAATTCAAATCGAGTCGTCCGTATCCAAATCAAATCCAAGTAGGGTTAATTTGATTTGGATTTATTTATTGACAAGCCTGAACGCATCACTACGGCCGATGCGACGTGGCAACACACTCGAAAACCTCAAGGATCCGAGTCTGAGCGCGCTGGGCCAAAGCAAGACTTAGTGTTCTACTGCAAATACTGCAGCAACCCACCGTACTCCACATACGTGTCTACCACATTCCGTAACCACCTACTTAAGATACACTCAGTTGAAGCCGCTGGCTCGGAGCCAAATTCGACCAAGAAAGTGCGTACCAGCCTCATCAAAGAAGCGTTCAACAAAGCTGGCGAGATTGAGGTTGCTAAGCTTCAAGAAAGAGAGGAGCAAGTTCTTCGGAACGTGCTTAATCCAAAGGCTGCAATGGAAGCCTTAGTCCAGCTGGTTACTGTCCGCAATCTCCCATACAATTGCAATACTTGGCCAGAGTTGCACGCTCTGCTTATGGCGGCAAATTATACTGCAGAAGAGCTTATCAACACCTCCCACGGCCATGTTCAAAAACTCTGCTCGAACTCATATGCGATCCACAAAGATATTCTCCGAAAAAAGCTGCAATCCTCACCTGCCAAGCTTCACCTCTCCGCTGACGTATGGAGCGCACCAAACCACAAAGCTTTCCTAGGAATATGTGTACAATTTATGCAGGAAGGCACGAAAAATCCCTGCCAGGCACTGCTGGCCTTGCCTGAACTTCCTGGCATAGACGGCCCTGGAAGCCACAGCGGAGCCGAGCAGTGGAAGCTCCTTCAGCCAGTCATTGAGGAGTACGGCATTTCACGCCAGCTTGGATATATTACAGGAGATAATCACGGTTCCAATGACGTGCTATGTCGTCTATTGAGCCACTTCCTTGATGGACGAGGCGTCGCCTGGAATGCAAGACACCGACGGATTCGTTGCCATGGCCACGTTGTCAACCTTTGCGTCCAAGCGTTTCTTTTCATGGATAGCAAAGAGGCTGTGCTTGAAGCCTGCAGGCAGATTGAAGAGATGGACCAAGCTTCGTTCAACATTGACATGATGCAGGGTTGGAAGAAGCGAAAGGAGCGTGGCTGGAGTCAACTCGGTCCGCTCGGCAAGTTGCATAATACTGCTATCCATATTAGAGCCAACGATTACAGGTATAATCTCTTTCGGGGGCGTGCCGGCAAAGTCCTCGGGCTCGACAACGATACACGCTGGAACTTATGGTTTCTTCTGCTCGATGCCGCTCTTGATAAGGAGGAGCATATCAAGTGGTATCAGGGCAAGTACTACGACGCCCTTGTGGACGACTACTTAGCACCACAGGATTGGCAAACCCTTCGCGAGACGCGGAACTTCCTACAGCCGTTTTGGAAGATAACTCTCCTTACTGAGGGGTATCGTTCAACGCTCGATCGTACATTATTTACGATGGACGTCCTTCACAAGCATTACCAGCAAGCATTCAACAAATACAAGATGAACCAACAGCTACTTGGTCCAGTACTGACGAGCTGGCATGTCTTCGACAAGTACTACCAGCTCTCCGATGAGAGCCCGGCATACGCTGCAGCGCTTATTCTCCATCCATCCCGAGGAAAGGCCCATATACAGAAAAATTGGCCAAAGGCATGGCATAAGAAGACCTTTACAGGAGTGAAGAAGTTGTGGGAAGACGAATACAAGAACCTGCCAACCGTTTATACTACTCCTTCCATTGTTCCGGCACTGGAACTGGATGAGTATGACCTGCTTGCACAGGAGCTTAATGTCATAGGCACAGAGCCCGACGTTGACGAATACGAAACCTACACCTCCCAGCCACCCATTCCAATCGACTGCTCCCCCCTTGTCTGGTGGCTCCGCGATGAGCAGAAGGAGCGCTTTCCCCGACTGTCAAAGATGGCAATAGACATTCTCTCAATACCTGCCATGTCTGCTGACCCTGAGCGTACATTCTCTGGAGCACGGCGTACAATTTCGTGGGATCGAATGCTCCTTGGAGCATCGACAATTGAAAAGGGGGAGTGCTTAAAGAGCTGGATTCGCAGCGGTATAACGGCAGGGCTACAAGTAGACGAGGTTGAACAATATGAGTACATGGCAGAGGAGGGAAGCACCAGCGCTCTAGAGGAAGATGTGGGCCCTTGACCGGTTTGACATCATTTACCATATGGGCAATATATGGTTTAGTTCGCCATACGAGAATAAATCATACACCATAAACCATTCAGGTCCGTATGGCGTATGGCGTATGGTTAGAAAGCCTGTCGACAGACGGTTGAAGGCTGTGGAGAAAAGGAGGTCGGAAAAGGACTTATATTGTTCCTATGCACTAAACCTATTATAGAAGGCGCTAAGCCTAAGATAGAAGAGGAAATAATGCATATAAAGCGCGTCTTGCTTTAAATATTTAATGCAAAAAGCGCATTTTATGTAATGATGCAGCATTAAATCCATCTCTACTGCAGATACCATGGCCGGAAGCCATAGGCGTCACACGCGGTTAAGTACTGTTTCAGGACACTCAAAGCCGTTGTAGCGGAGTGGCCAACATAGAACCAGATGATATTGCGTGAGTAGGCGTCGATTGCGGCGTATATCTCGAATCCGTATGCCTTCAGCTTGTCGTGACCGTCAATGCACCACTGATAGTTTGGTCCCGGCACAAGGAATTGCCCCTTTTTCCGCCGAAACATCCTTTTCCGGATCTCGACCTCATTCGGGAACATGATTTTGTACATCGCAAAGAGAGGATCTCTTGGTACCCAGAGCTGCTTTTGCTGACGAAGGTAAGGCTGAAGAAGGCTCTTGCCATATCCGGAAATGGCGTTGGATCGTTGTGTCATCTCGATGATGACTTGCTCTGTCTTCTCCAGCAACGCAAGACGTTCTTCGTCACTGTTGATTCTGCGCATCCAGCGGCGGTCTGGGTGAAGCCTGATTCGCTTCAAACCTTCTTTGTGATCGGCCAGCCCCGTCTCTGTAGGACGCTCAGTGTCTGCTTTTCACTGAGCCCAACACGAAATATCAGGTCGCGGATGGCCTCTATTAGCTCGGGACTTTCTTGGGTTCGGGTTTGCTGGCGTGGGAGGTCCCAACTCGCTATTCGGCGAGAGATTGTGCTGAGATTGACGATGACATGATGATGCTTCCGAAGTTTGTACTGAATCCTGCATCGTGAAACGCCGTTGAGGTAGAGATGGGTGACATAGTCGCGGTATTGATCAATTGAGTTGCGAGGACGTGCCATTTCGGAACTGGGGAAGCCGCAAAAGCAAAAGGAGGTGGGCGACATTCTGGGTTCTGAAAACTGGAAAAGGGGGGCGGTGCAGGGTGGTCAAACGCACTAGTCCGCAGCGGCATGGCAACTGGCCCGCAGCGGTGACTTGCCCCGAGTGGCTTAGCCTCACCTTACTCATTGGTAGAACCGGGTAGACTAAATTGGCTAGTTAGCCTTCACTATTCCGCTTCCGAAAGATAAAAAACTACAGTATATCATTATGCCGAACAGCAGACACCTTCTAATGGCCAATTGGACCCTTTTGTGGCCATTGGGAGATCTCATATTCAACCGGAACCCCTCATTGGTATCTTCTACTAGGATAGAAGGTTGTCTTCGGTACATCGGCAAACGTTAGTGGATCTGGGAAATATGGGGCAAAAAGCTTTTTAGCCACCTTATTGCACCCATATTACTTAAACAAGATATGGTTTGAAGTTAAATGTGAGATTAATGATGCCTCGAGGTTGTAATATCAGTTATAAATATATTAAGTCAATGCATTTAAAATTTCACCTTGTGATAATATTGGTAAAAGTCTTTAGGAAGAGTGTTATTAATAAAACCAGACTACAATAAATCCTCGAAACAGGGTGATATTCTGCCGGTGGGCGAACTTTAGTTATATTCTGTATATAAACAATTCTATTGACTTGCATTGTGTGCTTGATACTCGTGTATCTTACAAAACTGACAATGCAAAGGATACAATATCTGAGACTCCCTCCTTTTGTATCTCACCTGTTGGGATCAATGAGAAAGCATGGAATCCCTTCGGGACCAACTTTACTTCGGCCTTATTACCGGCAAGGCTCCATCGCGAGCCAAGGAAGACGCTATCATCTATAACAGCATCTTCAGTACCACACAAGAACAGTGCAGGTGGTAGATCCTTGAGATCGGCGTAAAGCGGCGAGACAGAAGCATCTTTGCGGTTGACCACCTGTTCGGGGGGGAACGCGGCGTCCACGAGCCTAAACATGCTCTCACGTCCGACAATTATGTTCCGCTTATGGCAGAGGAGCGACGGCGTGTACGAAATATCATATATTCCGTAACTGCACAGCAAACCAGCCAAGCTGGCCTTGACATCTACACCGTGATCGTCACGGAGTGAGATTGCGGTCCATACAGCGAGATAAGCACCGCTTGACTCGCCCGCAAACAAACGAAGAGGACCTCCCAGCTTGCCCTCACCGGCCGCAGAGAGGGCGAATAAGGCCGCGTCAGTGGCATCATGTTGGCTGGCTGGGAAAGGATGCTCTGGCGCAAGCCTATACTCGACTGAAACGGCCGTAAGGCCTAGTGCGTTGGCCAATGCTTGCAAGTAGTTGTCTTGGCCTCGAGCAGTTCCATACACAAGACCACCTATAATTCCAAAATAATCAGAACAAAGTCAATTAAAGGGCCCGGAGAACCCAACCCCCCCAGTCAATTTATTCGTTTCCACTAACCTGCATGAAAGTGTAACAGTGAGCCTCTACTAGACCCTGTTGTTGGCTTGATGATGCGCAGCTCCATGTCTGTGCCGTCGCGCCTCTGAATAAACATGTTCTCAGCCTCTGAAATCTCAGGTGGCTTGTTGAAGCCGTTTGTGCCATTTTGACGCATCTCTCGATACTCTCGAGCCGACACATCTCGGAAGACTTCAATGCCTTTGGAGGTGTTGGCCTCCAACATGTCGCATAACGCAGCACGTTTCTCGAGAACCTGAGTCTCAGTGTCTTTGACAGCGATTGTGATTGAAGATACCATGTTTGCGTGGCGAATGCGCAAGGTAACTGATGATAAAGCGATACAGATAATGGTTTGTCTATGTGTCCTTTATGGAGTGGCTTGGAGGTGATGAAGGGTGAAAGCAAACTGTTCACGACAGACACGTTTTATTAAGAAATGAAATTAAATAAACTTAGAAAATATGAGACAAATAGTGAATACCTTTTCCGGCTCGGACTAGCTCCTCATTCCACCGGCACAGAAAGTCTCCTTTTACAATTCCGATGCACTAGCCGCAATAGCCGTTGCAGTTCCGATAGCCTTTCCATGAAGACATTGCCGCCTTTGACATCCCGAGTCGGAAGTTTAAGCTATTCCGTCCGATAAATGGAGGACGGCTTTGTTATTTACCCTTAAAAAAAGGCAAAATCTAGGATTCTTGAATTTCAAACTATCAAGTTCTACGCAAAATCTGAACCACATCACCTAAAACCATTCTATCTACCTCTACTTGATCCCTCGCCATGAAGGTCGTTATTGTCGGCGCTGGGCTCGGTGGCATTGCTTGTGGTATCGCCTGTCGGCGTCAAGGGTTAGATGTGACCATTCTCGAACGAGCTCCCGAACTCTCAGAGGCAAGTATGATGAGGTCTAAGCGATTCAAACCTTTCCATTGAACATCAAACTGACAATAGAAACAGATTGGGGCAGGCATTCAGGTTCCACCCAATGCATGCCGCGCGCTGGATTATATAGGTGTGTTTGAAAAGATCAAATGCAAAGCAACTGAGATTCTTGTCCGTCACCTCCGTCGTTGGGATAATGGCGATGTCTTGGCGACACGCAAATATGGCCCTGTTTCGTATGGTAAATATGGATATCCAGCCATGTAAGATTCTTCCCTGCCCGAATGTGTTTGGTGTAATTTGCTAAACGTCTATCTCTTTTGCTAGGGTCATCCATAGAGCAGACCTACAGCAAGCACTTATAGAAACAGCTGCAGAGCTCGGTATTGAGATTAAAACAGGTTGCGATGTTATGAAGGCCGACTTCGAGGCTACCGAGGTCATTCTAACCGATGGGCAACGTTTTAGAGCAGATGCCATTGTAGGTGCGGATGGTATTTGGTCTACTTTACGTAGCCAAGTGGTAGGGCAAGCCATCGAGCCTACAGAGACTGGAGACC
Source organism: Fusarium mundagurra (assembly GCA_013396205.1). Taxonomy (NCBI): domain Eukaryota; kingdom Fungi; phylum Ascomycota; class Sordariomycetes; order Hypocreales; family Nectriaceae; genus Fusarium; species Fusarium mundagurra. Next base: position 8,401 of record JAAOAN010000465.1, on the reverse strand, counting down.
TAGCATATCGAGGCACATTCACCCGTCAGCAGCTTGAGGAACTTGACGACGCCGAGGTCATTCGATTTTGTGATGAGAATAAGCAAACTCTCACGTTGTGGTTAGGCCCCTTGAAACATGCTGTTTTCTATGCCATCCGGGGCGGCGAGCTTTGGAATCTCGTGTTGCTGACGCCGGATGGAATGAAGAAGGGCCAAAGAACTGAGAAGGGCGACTTGGCTGAGATGTGTAGAGTGTTTGAAGGTTGGGATCCGATGTGAGTTGTACCTCGAACTGCTGCCTTAAACGTATCCTTTTCCCTTGAAGCTTACTTGATTATCTCTTTCAGATTGGCCAAGATCACCACATGCTTCTCGTCCACTTTAAAATGGAAGCTGTGTCATCACAGTGAGCTTGAAACATGGGTTAATGTGAGTTCCTTTTATTCTGCTTTCCTTCTTCTTTCTCACTTAAGTAAATCGCCCGCACTACTTTCCATTCTGTTGTTCCCTTATTATTATCTAAGCTATACTAATTTAGCTCAAAGTACAAATTTGTCCTTCTAGGAGATTCTGCTCACCCAACACTTCCATACCAGTCTCAAGGTGCCGCGATGGCCTTTGGTGATGCCGCTGTTCTCGGCGCCCTACTTGGAAGATTCAGAAGAACAAGTAAAGAAAAGCTAGAAGCCAGTGGAATGACACTCCCAAAAGTCCTAGGTATCTTTGAATCACTTCAGAAGCCATACTCGACTTTGAATGTTAAAGGAGCGGCCACTAACAGAATCATGTACCATCTGCCAGATGGGGAGGAACAGCAACAACGGGACAGAGAGTTTTCGAGAATGACGACTGATTCACAAAGCAAATGGACATGGATTGACGGAAAATATCAGAGGCATATCATTGGAACTGACTTGGTCAAAATGGCTATGGACAAGTTTGACTCAGAGGTCAACGCTGATGGTCAGGGTTTAGAATGTTCCTGATAGACAGCAATGCGAAGAAACATATTGGGTAGATAGTTATTTTACATGTAAAATTGGATGCCGGTATGAAAGAACTCTTGTGGCAAAATAGTCCCCTTGGACATTCCGTTTCAATGAGTCTACCCAATGTCAGGTAAGTAGAGATATGGAAATGAAAGTTCGTCCATATCTGCCACATTCGCTGCGCCATCTGCAGAGAATGATAGCCCAAATGCAGTATCTCCAGATTGTGCCTGAACTCTCGAATGATTAGGTGATGCTATTCCGATTTGATGGCCGATTGGCAAGCAACCTTCAAAGCTTTGAGGCAGGCAGGAACTGGCCAGTGGCAAGCCAGGCCAAGTCTCGGACATGGATTGCAAGTAGGATTCAACCCCAGTATCCTGTAACTGTACAGAGGCATCGAATCCATCGCTTCTCTCACTACAGTTCATGAAGCTTTGAATAGCAGACGTGGCTTGAGGATGAAGTATTGCATAGGCTCGCTGGGCAGCTTTGACTGATGGGGATAGCAGTTTGAGCAACTCTATCAATTTCCCCAGTGTTCGTATTGCTGGTAGATACTCAGCCTTGCAGACTGGGTTATGAAGGATTCTAGCAACATGGTAGCTGCATTCAGTGAGAGACGAAGCGATGAAGTATGCTAGAGAGGCAATTCGCGGCAGCAAATATACGGCGATAAATTCGGAGAGAGTGTCCACCACCTCAGATACCAGCATATGGCAGAATCTTGCCTGCTCAAGGTTGACAAGTTCGGTCCGTGTTGGGTTCTGGCGAACTAGAAGCCGGAGCAGAGTATAACGCTATATTAACGAGAAGGTCTCATTAGCAAAAGGTCTAAGAGCCACCGCTGAACGAGACCAACTTACCACGTGAATCACTAATCTCCTAGACGTTTGCAATTCTAGCTCAGAACCCTTAACGACATTATCCAGGATACTATTAGACCACTGGAATATGGCGGGAACGTTACGATGAAGGTGGGATATCCGAAGGGCCATCATGTCCACCTCTTCATCATCATTGGAGGTATGACGCCCAGCCCTGAAGAACCTATCCCAAACTTTGCCCCACAGCCTGCTGATGTCAACAAGTATCTGGAGATGCAAGTCATCCTGGCTGATTTGCTCGGGAATAACATCCAAGTCTTGACAGGCCACCAATTGCTCCCTTGATACAAGGTCATCCACGGCTACTTCTTTGTCACAGATCCCGGACGGCTTTCCAATCTTCTGACAGAGCCGACGTTCCATGCAATATATGGCCCACCACAGTCTTTTCCGTGACAAAGACCCTTGTGGATTGCAGGAGGACCAAGCTGTTTGATCGTTGAGTTTGGACTGCCAGGCGTACTGGAGCGACGTCGAGATAGCCAGTACTGCGGCTTGCAAGTCGTCGGCTTGCATTAAATAGATCGCCCGGAAGAAATGGAACTTGGCCATGCCAACCCAGTGGGTTGGAATTGACGGTACATCGTTCATAAGAGACATGCTCTGGTGATAGAATGAGGCAGCCTCAGACATGTCCCGTCCAGGATTCTCTCGGGGTTGCAAACACCGTCCTAGTGACATAGTGATGTAGAGTTGCGAATATAAGAGAAAGTCTTTTGATTCTATCAAGAGGTTGCCGACGCCAGCTTCTGTTGATAGAACAGGTTGAATTGCCTTGCTGTTGAGTTCGTTATACTCAACTTTCGGGAGGTACATTGCTAGCCTACTGCTGCAGACGTCAAACAAGCATTGTATATACTGTACTTCTGGCAGTTGAACCGACGTAGGTGACAGTTGCCGACCAGGTCGAGCCAGTAGTGGGCTGTCCCTACTGGGATCAGATCCAAGCAAACGTCGAGTAGCGGCTAGGAGAGATGGCAGCGATATATTATCGGGTATGCGCTCCGCAACTTCGAGGACAAATTGATTGCTAGTGCTGGACGCGATAGGCCCAGGGACTAGTTCTTTTGGAGCAGGGGACCTAAACAGGTACAAGGAATCAGTTAACCACGGAAACGATTTTCTTTTCGAGAACTCCTTTTTGACTTTGCTCCTTCTTGACTTGGGACACGAGAAGGGGTTTGCTCTCACCATGAGCCAGTGGAGTTCGCGACGGATCGAGAGCTTAACTTGGCTATAATTTGTAGAGTGGCCTCGAGATGGCGAACTCTATCTTCTGTTAGACTTGCTTCTGACTCAAGAACAGGGATGGACATGATTTGTGGTGCAGCAAAGGAATCAAGTGATGTCGAATTGGCGTCGACAGGCTCAACTTCATTATCTCCAACCCTGTATTGGTTCGGCTTATTCGAGTGACTCAGTCTCATAGACCGGAACGAATATGGGGATGGCGAAGTCGAGCACAGCGATGCAAGGTTCATGGTCTCGCCAACTGCGTCAGACCGTCTTCTCTGAATGCGGAGTCGGCCGTTTGTGGAGTAGACACAGCGCACTCCTCGTCTACGACAAGGTTCACACTCATTTTCTCCGGAACACTGGGTGCAACTGTCAGTAGTGATACTTGACCTTATTCAATTCGTCTTCCGACCTTGTTTTTCCGGCGCTGACACTCAAGGCTGCATGCAAATCTTGTTACCCACAAAGGCTGAGATTAAGTGAATAAGGAGAGAGGGCGCACCATGCAACAGCAGTGTATTTAGACCTGCGGGAGGACTTTGGCCGGCTGGTAGAGGTAACTGAGGACATGACTGTGAGACAATGTTGTGAATCCGCAATGGTAGATGCAGGCGGTGAGATTCGTTACAATGAAACTGACGGATGAGACAGCCATGTAAGTTACTTAGCACCTCGTGACCCTAGCCATTAATGCCTAGTTTCTGCGGCGGTCGTGGGTCTTCGGCACCTCGGACTCCGAATGCGATTAGTCAACCCGCTTTAGTAGGGTAACTTAGCCGAAACGGTAAGTATTTACAGCTCACATACTGCCAAGGTATTTAAAAGCATCATTAATATCACACTTATGCGAATATAATTATTATAATTATATATATTCTATCTCTATTGTTTTTTATTTATTTACTATCTCTTGCATAACCTTTATACTTCGAAGCTTACTCAATTCTAAACATGTGTTCTCGGTAAACAGGCAATGGTTGCCCCACAGTATCAGCCTTAATAGACAACGCAATAAAGCGAGAATAGTATCTAGCGTGTCCGAGAGCACCGCCGATGTACCATAACCCGGGTTCTATTATTAAGAAAGTCAGTCAGCGTAAATAATCAACAATTTAAGTCACTGCAGCTAGACACTCACGTTCCAATGGTTTAAAAGCTCCAAGAACTTCGCCTTCACTGTTCAAGCCGAAACAGTCTCCAGCTCTCTTTGCAATAGCTGAGCCAAAGATCTTGTCTACATGCTGTCGGAGGTTACCCACGAAACCAGTTGCAAGGACGATCACATCGGCCTTGATATCGGTCCCATCTGAGAAGGCCAGCCCATGTTCCGTATACCTTTCTGCAGCGGCATCAGATTTAACCTTGATCTATCGTGAGGTAAGTCAGGAGTTTGGATCAATCCTCTTTGGGAATCACATACCAAGCCTTTTCCAATCTTGGCAGACGTCCCGACATCGATGTAATGTCCGCCCAGACGAATATTAATTGCGTCTTGAATATCTCCAAAAGGATCAACCCTAAAGCCAGCACGCTCGAGGGCCTCGTATCTCTCTGGCTGTGACCGGGCCATGGCATGGAATGTCTTGGACGAGAGTAGACGAGCAATTGACACTGGCGGGGTAAACATCGCTCGGTCACTGATTTCGGTAGGAATTTGGGCATTGTATATGACTTGATAGAGGATTGGTTATTTGGATATGCAAGTGGAGAGGGGTTCTTTGACTTACGATCATATCGCTCTTTGATGAACTCGGCTGGAAGAACAACTGTATGACGACCCAATGAGTAAAGCTTCAACGACGTTAACACCTTTTGAACCTATGAGGACTTACAAGTACGGCTCCTCTGAACCATCGTCACTTCCATGCCGGCTTCGTACATATCGTCGGCTACATCGTGTGCTATTGGAGAAGTTAAACAACGAATGGTAAAATGGCGCACTTGTTAGTATACTGACCTGTATTTCCAGTGCCAACCACAATGCCAGTCTTTCCAGCCCAGGCCTGCGCGGTTGAGTAGTCGGCAGAATGCAACAATACTCCCTTAAACGCTTCCTGCTCAGCCTTGTTAGTCGAAAGCCTGTTTCCTGTAGGATAAAGCAAAGCTGACTCTGTTGGAGATTTTTGGTAACACAGGGGTCTGTGACCCTGCGCCTGTCGCTATCACGACATGTCGCGTTGAAATCTGCATGGGACGTCCTTCCTTAACGATGTCAAGAGTATAGGTTCTTGTTGCCTCATCCCAGGAACCTGATGTCACGTTTGTTGAAAGCCAGATATTCTACGCCAAAGAGTTAGCAAGGGATTACCTGGTCCCGGTGAAAGACTCACGATGCCGTATTTCTCTGCCCACTTCTTATGTCCCTTAGCCAGCTCACCTTTACCTAGGTATTCGCAATACTCGGACCCAAAGGTTCTATCAAATGGCAAGTGGGCTAGAATCTCAAGTCAGTAGCTGTTATAGTTATCAGACTATTGCTACTCTTGTTTGAGACGTACAATATTCGCGGACAGTATGCACTAAGGAACAGGTATCAGTCAGCTAAATAGACGGAAAGTATTTGGCGCGTGGGCCATAGCAGGGCCGGGGAAAGAACTTACAACGCGCTGACTCGTATCTTAATCCCCAGGCATCACCAACCTGGGCGTTTTTCTCAACAATGACATACGATACTCCGAGAGCTTGCAAGCGCCCGCCAGTACTAAGACCACTCTGGCCACCTCCAATAATCACAGCGCCATAATGATGAGGGCCTTGGTCATCAGTAGTGCAATCAGGGGTTCCATTTGGCGAATCATCTTGATTGGACGTGTCACTTGATGAAGAGTGATTCCCAATTGCACCGTTACCGTTAAGCAAGACACTAGTAGGTTCCATTGAATCTACATTGCCGTGGTTGCTAAGCTGCTCAAGGATCGTGCGAAGAACCCAGATCTTCCATGACCCATCTTGGGATGGAACGAGCGAGAGCATGCCAGAGCATTCAGTTGCCGGTGTGGTCGTATGGAAGATGAACTTGCAATCAACCCATTCCACACCTCCCTCGAGACTGAGAACCTTTGCAGAACCAGGCACAAGAGAAACAGAGGAGACACCGTGGCTATTGCTGAGAGCAGACCATTCTGCTGCCACGGCTTCATCAAAGTAGAATGTACGGATGGTTCCTGTCAAGGCATACGTGTCACGCCAGATGGCGTCTGGTGTAAAGTGGCGTTTCTCAAGGTGGGGGAACGACTTGAGAACTTGGTCCGCAGCTGCCTCCAAGTTGGTGCTGGGGGGTACCTTGGCCTGGGGAAGGTTCCCAGGGAGGAGCTCCAGGAGACTCTTGCTTTTTTGCGGGGTCCCAGTGGTTGAAAGCATGTTGAAGAATTGCTAAGGTTTCTCAGCCGGAACCGAGATGAATCAATATGATAAGTTGTCCTATTTCAAGCGGTACTTTATGTTTGAAGAATCTGCCAATTTTGAACGCCTAGTAGTTTTCAATGTGCTATAACAGGTCTTTTGAAAGAAATTTCCCTCTATCAAGTTTGTGATACCCGGCAATGCCAACGGAGAAGCAGACACAACAGGTCCGTGGAGGCTTCACCACCCGAAACTCCGATCGACTTAACTATACGGCACACATACTCCGACCCGTGCCAAGCCGTGAACAATCTAACCACTCATGGTGACTGAATTCCGGCGTTACTACCGTACCAAATTCGGGTTTGTAATCAAACTGCGGTAGGAAAACGCGATCGATGCAAAGCGCACCAGTTCTGATCTAACAGATTTCCGACAGGCTTCCCTCCAAAAAAGACAATCTTGGATATTAGTAGAAACCTATAATGTTAGGTATTATATCCATCTCTAGTAGCCTTGTTTATCACTTCTGAGATCTCGCATGATTCAATACCTCCCTGGACAAACCTTTCATATCTCTGGTATCTTTCTTTCGTATTAACGGAGTTTACGTAATGCCTACACGCTCCGCTCTCCGCCATGTTGGCCCCGGAAATGTTGCTATCGACACTTGCCCTGTATCCAAGCCTGGGCCAGGCGAGGTGCTGATCAAGGTCGCGGCTGTGGCATTGAATCCAATAGATTGGAAAATGATGTACCGCCAGGCGCTTGCAGAACCAACCATCCTGGGATGCGACTTTGCAGGGGTTGTTGAATGTCTTGGGGATCACGTCGATAGGCTTCAAGTCGGAGATCGAGTGGCGGGAATGATACAAGGAGGTAAGCTGGCATGAAAACACCGAGATAAGGCTTCCAACCTAATGTGAGCGTGTTAGGGAACACTTTGAGGCCTGATGATGGCGCATTCGCGGACTATCTGGTCGCGCAAGCCCATATCTTAGTGCGCCTCCCTCCGAGCATCTCGTGTGAGCTGGGTTCGACGTTGCCCACAGCGCTCTTCACTGCTGGGTTCTGCCTATACAGGCACCTCTCCTTCCCATATCCAGAACAGAGTGAGGAGTCACAGCCGGTGCAACCAGTGCTATTTATATATGGTGGTGGTACAGCCATTGGGTCGATGCAGATTCAGTTGGCCAAGTTGTAAGGCTTTTCATCTCACTTCTTTAAGGTAGGAAGAGATGGCCAACTAATTACCACACTAGGTCCGGTCTCTATGTCATATCAACAAGCTCTCCAGATAGCTTTGACTTTGTGAAGCAATGCGGTGCAGATGCAGTCATCGACTATGTGAGTTCAGGTCATTCAAGAGATCGGTTCATTACCTTGTTCATAGCAAATATATTCAGAGGGAGCATCACTAACTTACCACTACCATTCTCCAGCGGGACCCTCTTTGTGCACAACATATCGTTGAAGCTTCTGGCGGTAGACGGCTTGCTACAGTTGATTGCATTTCTAACAATGCTTCATCAGCTATCTGTGCCGCTGCCATGGAGCCAAAAGGTGGTATTTACATAGCATGCACGAGATCAGGCCCAGATATAGAGAACATAAGGGTCAAGACGATCCGCATTGTTGCTTTCACTGTGTTGGGTAGACCATTTTCTCTCGATGCTCAAGGTCCAATCTTCCCCGTTGTTTTGGAGGATGTTGAATTTGCATCAGACTTTGTTTCACGGGCTGAGAAGCTGCTGAGAGAAAATAAGATCCAACCTATCCAGGCATGCGTCAGGGATGGAGGGCTCACAGCTATTGCGAAAGGTTTGGTTGATTTGAAGCTGGGAAAGGTTAGCAGAGCACGTCTGGTATATCCTATACATTCATGTTAAAGTAACTTGTAGACTCGAACTGCTTAAGATCTGCAATATTTATTTATACAAGCTTGACACTCTGATGCTATGTTTTA